>CAAKHF010022038.1:0-12410 GCA_901007745.1 Hippocampus kuda | reverse complement strand
GAATGTTTATGGAATTCACACGAGGGTAACATTGTTTCACTGTGTGATGATGCCATACCACAGAGGAACTGCTATGGGCAATCATCATCCAGTCAGGGTCAAATTGGACCATCACAGTTTTTTTTTGTTTTTGTTTTTGTTTTTTGTTTTTGTTTTTTGTTTTTTTTATCAGCAGGCAATAGGTAGGATTTTAATTTTTATTATTGTCATCAATTATTATATATACTGCCGTTGCTTCTGTTAAAATAAAACCTGAAAATAAAATTCAAATTTTGATGATGGCTGGCTGGAGTGGATAGAGACTGTTTGTTATGTTTCGATCTGGTTACGTTTGGTTTTGATTCCTCACGTGCCCTTTTTTCGCCACCTGTTCTCGTTATCAGTGTTCCTTGTGTGGAACCGATTAGCTCCCTCAACCCTTTGTGTGTTGTCCAGGTGTTTCTCGTTGTCTCGTCACTTAGCTTGTATTTAGTTGCCTGACTTTCTGTCAGTCTTTGTTGGGTCATTGTGAGCTGTGAGTATGTGAGCATACATGTGCTCCTGTCATGTTTTGTTTCTTGTTATGATCTGGTTTGATACTTGTGATTTTCAGGCATTTTTTTGAGTACTTCGACTTGGTGTTTTTTTTTTCCCATTGTACTGCTGTGTGTATTTTTTGTTTTTTTGGTCAATCCACCCTGCTCCTCCCTGCCTCCCTGCTTTTTGGGGTCCTACAACTACCATCATGCCGAACGTGACACTGTTTGTGCATTTGATGTGACTAACTCAACATGAAAACCAATCAAAGTTAGCAATAGTAAATGTAAGTTATCCATCCATACATTATCTGAATGGTTTAGCCGCACAAGGGTTGCGGGGCATGCTGGAGCCTATGCCAACTGTCTTCCGGCAGTACTCGGGGTACACTCTGAAGTGGTTGCCAGCCAATCCCAAGTAAATGTCTGTTAGTCATAGTAAATGTTATCACAATTGTTGACTTGTGAAATATCGTCTATTATAAAGTTTTGTGGTCATTCTTACATTTTTCCTATTTTCCTTTATGGAACACAACGTTTTGTGAGATTTGCAGAAATTTCTCTACATTTTTCAATGGCAACCTTTCAAGAATTTTGGTCAAACTGTTTTTCAACTGGAGAGGGTGCATTGTACTACGAACGCAAGCCAGATCACTTTTCACAAATGGATCAACTGAACGGTACAGCTGGCTTGAAACAACCAATGGCTTTTATGGCTTACTGTTGGTTATCATCTTTTAAAATCAGTAAATGATCAACAAACAGCTTGTCTCTTACCTTATTGGTGGCTGTGGCAGAGGAACCCGGGACCACTGGAACATTGGTGACCTGGACCGACAGATAGTCATTATCGATGAGAGGCCACGCCCCCTCCACCTTGCAAGTCTGGAAGCTGTCCTTGAACGTCCTCAAATGGGGGTCCCCGAAAAGCCCGCAGAAAAGGAATCCCTGCCTCGTGTGGGTGTGGCTGTGAGTGTGCGCGTGCGCATGGGCGGGTGTGTGCACATGCTTAGTGCGGCTGTAGTAGTTGCAAGGCTCATGGTGGACCTCGGGGTGCGCGGAGGATACGGGGCCGTCTCGGGAGCAGTTCCTCTGGCTCATTAAATCCGAGATGCCCAAAACGGCTGAGTGGAAGACCAGGTTGCCCCTGCAGGACTTTGCTGTCTTCTGGGTGCAGGCGGAGTAAGCTCGCAAAGCTTTGCAGAATTCGACGTGAAAGTCATCCACAGCCGGCGTGAGGTGAGAGGTCAGGGAGACAAAGTCAATGGTGCACTTCTGGATGCGACACTGCGGGGTGATCACCTGGCACTGCCCTACAAAGGGGAGAGAAAAATACAATCAGTAACAAGGGTCGGCTGAAAACCTCCTGAAAGATGGAACACGTGTCCGAGAATGTTGGGCAGGTTGATTGTCGGCAGAAATGCAAAGTTGATGTCCCCACTGAACGCACGTAAAACGACTGCTTGTAGCTGGCTTTGATCTTAAACTCACAAACTGACTGGCTGGTTTTAATCTGATAAAAGAAGAAAAAGAGTCGCCCACCGGCTGCTCAGAACGTTTCGATCAATCAAGCGAAGCCGCACTGTAAGGGTAATAAAGCCAAAGTGTCATAAACCAAAGAGCAGAGAGCAGCAGAAATAAAAAGAGAAAGAATTGTTAAGAATACTGAAGACTGTAAAAGATAAGGCCACGTTTATCGGGAACCATAAAAAGCTACTACAAATCTCACCACACTGTGTGTGAAATCGACAGAGACATGTTGGCTTTCCAGGCGAACTTGCGAATTTTCTGATGACTGTTTACTCAACACAAGTGTGCAGAATCTGCACAATTCACCCCTTTGTCAAAATATTCTTTTTTTTTTCAATCTCGACATACGAAGACACAATGTTAATAAATAAATCGACAAATGGATGGATGGATGGATAAGCGAAGTCAACCACAGTTGACATTTCGATTGATTGAAATCTTGCAGTTATTTAGCGGGAAAAAAAAACCAGGGACAGCAGCGACATGTGAACTAGGGATCATGTACTACAATCTCGCAGCAGGTTCAGAAGAAGCAAGAAAATTCCTTTGACTTTATGGAAGGGAATTATTTGATACAGTCGACTCCAATAATGGTTTGGGGCAAATAAGTTGAGACCTAGCCTAAAAACGGACAGATTGTGGCCTCAGAAATGGCTGCCATTTGGAGTAAATATGAATCTAACATGTTGCTCCACCTAATATAATAGTCTTTGTAAAGTTACAAAACTTATTGCCTTACTTTTTGACAAAACAAAATTGGGCAAAATACACAGCTGTAGAATGTTTATCTTCGGGAAAGACGACAGCAGACAATTGTCGCTAGGCAGCAGAAATGAAAAAGTAACATGACACGCGAGTCATTGATCACCACACCAAATTCAGACACGGTCTGGTCCATGCATGGTTTTCACACGAAACTCAACGACAAGTTAGCCAATAGAGTGTTCCCTCGTGTATCGCCGGGGTTCTATTTCTATTTACAACCACTTCATTAAGATGTTAAAAGTTCAAATATTTTAGTGTCATTGAATTTTATCGCAATTTTAGTAACTATATTTTTCTTGCCAAATGGAAAGTTCAGCCACACAGGCGGCTGTTAGTGACAGAGCGTGTCTGTGTGTGGCAGAGTGGCGGCGTGCGATGTTAGAAGGGTGAAAGCGGGGGTGGGATCGTACGGGGTGAGAGCCAAAATTTCATTCTTAATATAGATAGATAGATTTTTTTTTTAAACAAAGGAGCAATGCATGCAATTTTGTCTGTGTTCCACTTGAAAGTAAATCTGGATGGTTGTTTTTCCACATTGCTTCATTTTGGAACACGACAAGAGTAAATCGGACGTTTTTGTAACGGTGGAACGAGGGAGGGCAACTGGAGAGCAGATCTAATGCATCCGTCAAAGCATGCCTCGATTAGATTAGGCCAGAGAGGAGAAGGGCTCTGCAGTGAATGAGCAGCTGCAAACGCGCATTCAGAGACAAGAGAAAGAATGCCGGTTGTGCATTCATTTAAACCTCATAAGGTGGTATGATCTCCTCAAGGCCAGGTCAGGAAAAAAAAAAAAAAATCAAAAGTATTCATCTGAAATCAACAAATTCTTCAGACGTCACACCACCAGTTAACAATATTAGATCTGGCTGACACAAAAACAGGCACACAAGCTTGCCTTTGTACACGTTGGTTTTAGGGGGTAGTGGGGGGGCATGAAGGAGTCTGTACCACCATTTGGGGGCAGTAGTGCTACGAGTTTACAAAACAGTATGAGGGGATGAATATCTACCTCACTTGGCTGTTAAATAGTGAAACCAGCCCATACACACATTCGGTGGCCATCCGACACTGTGAGTACTGAGGACACGTTGTCCCTGACTGAATTCACCTGACTTCTGTTATCTTATCAATGAGGATTTATTCCCTTTCAGAAGGACTCATGATCAGGAGCGGTACTAACACTAACAAAAGCCTCCCTTTGCGCCACCAGACGCGAGCAGAGTGATGGAGCGAGCCAATGGGAACAGAGATTAAAGCTGAACAAAGAAATGCTTTTGCAAAAACGGGATCTCGCAATGACGAGTAACAACTGTTCGGGCACACTTGGAATGTAAACCGTGCTCTGGTTTGTGCTTCAACTGTAGTTGCGTTCCGGAAAACTGTCTAGTCTGAGATGCTCATCATCAGATATGCCTAAACAGACTGGCACGCGCACACAAACACACACACACACACACACACACACACACACATTTATATATTTTTTTGGGGGGGGGGGGATTCAAATGTGTAAAGTGACCAGGGGATAGGTAAAATTCTTATTTCAGTTGAGATGAATTTTAAAGTGAATATGCGTTGAATTATTTAAGTTTTGGAGTGATTTAAGAAAAAAAAATGTTTATAAATGTTAACCCTCATGAGGAAAAGCGAATTAGAAAATGGATGGATAAATGGATAAATGGATGGAAGTTGAATAGAACTGTAACTTTTACACTTTGGAATCTAAACGGGGGCTGCAGGTGCCCTACCAATTTTTGAAACATAAAAACACCACTAATTCCACAGCAACTGAGCGTAATCTATCAATTATGATGCTATCAAGTCAAGAATAGAAATACGACATGCTGAACAAAGGATGACAGTCAAGTATTTTGTGCTCTGTCCCCTTGGCATGTTACTTTTCATTCCAAGAAAATGAGCTCTGTTTATGAGAAAGTGTTTTATGCGCTCTGTCTAATTTCATCCCTGTTGTTGTAAAACAGGGAGCCAATCAAATGACTGCAATGTGCAGCTCCACCCTCAGTGCAATTCCACTGTGGCTGGTGCCCAAACTGAAATGGCAAAGTTTCATTGTTACAATGCAGATGTAAAACACACACACACACACACACACACACACACACACACACACACACACAGCTAAGGTGAAAAAAATATATCGGACTACATTCCCTTAACTCATTCAGTCCCAAAGACGTTTTTAAACGTCTTTTCAGACTTGGTCCAGAATTGGCTGGTACTGAATGAGTTAAAAAGATGAACATGAGGGCTATTTAGCAAACGGTGAGCCTGATGCGCTTCATAATCAAAGGTGAGTAGAAACAAAAAAAACAGCATGACACAACAGCAGTATTTGCCTTTCTTGTTTGCTCCATTGCTTCTTCTGCTTGTATTATCTTAAAGGTTCAACACTGTTTTGCTGTATAGCTGCTACTCTGCTGGTCAAAGTGTTCCTGCCTCAATAATTCACCGCCATCAGCAATATTTCAGCCGGCAAACAAGCTCCTGCATTCCCCACATGGCTTCTCTACAAACACAATGGGTTCAAAAGATCCACAATGTGAATCTCCTCGGCTCGGCTTGGGAGTTTTCTTTTGTCTCCTGATTTGGAAGCCTCCAACCACATTCATCTCCAGAGATTTGACAAGGATTATCTCACAACCCAAGTGCTTATTGATCACCTTGTTGTGCACTCGCTCTCTCACCCTGAGCTCGGATCACACAAACAGCCCTCCGAGCACAGGCTGCAACACTTTACGGGAACTCACAACAACATGCACCCTCCTTGACTCGAAAATCAGGAGTGCGAACACAAGATTCCGACATTCCTGTCTTCCTGTCTAAACAAACGCACGGCACTGACGTCCGCGAAGACTAAAACAGCAGTGAGAAGTACATCTCAGGAATGATCACCGATTGTACAAGTTAATACAAATCAATCCTCTGTTTGCCAAATGAATGATACACATTCTTTCCAGGTGAGGCCGAGGGGTGCTTAGAAGGTTCTTTTTTTTAATGGCAAGTGGGTCTCTGTTTTTCCCACCAGGCTGTGTGTAGGCGTGCTTTTGTCCCGCTGCCATGGTTGTGTTAAACTAATTACTGAAGGTGTGACTGCTCTACAGACAGCCAACCCCCTGCACACGCACCATAACACACACCCCCACACACAAACACACACACACACACAGGCACACTTTTGAACAAGAGGCTACATAAAGAGAAAGTCTGCTTTTAGTCCCATATAAACATGCATTTGTTCTCCAGGATAAAACAACCAAGCTATGCGGGACTGGGAAGTGAATCATGTCCTTAGACAGCTTTGAGATAAAGTTGTCTGCGTGTTTTATTTCATTTTTAAAACACCCTAGTCACGTTTAGCTTCAGGTGAACATGCACGCGTCCTTTATACTCTTGTCCTTATTCAGACAAAGACGTGTTTCTCCTGCAGCTCATTTTAGAAGACAGTTTATGCTAGGAACATGCCTTTGACAGCCTATCCTAACATTGTTGAGCGGGATCATTAAAATGAGGCTAACACGAATGGCATTTAACTTTTACGATGACGATATCCCTACCAGAGATGTCTATTATGTTATGCACTACTGGTGTCTCTATATCGAGGTGCATATACAGGATTTGTTAGTATTTATATCAGCTGTAAATCCTGTTTCAACTTTGATTTAGGAGACACGCCTAATAGAGATGAATATAAATAGAATGTATTCGTATTTATAAAACGTAGAAAACGTGCTTTTCAACTACATTTAATCAGCTCAACTTTTCTTGCGTCCTTGCGCATAGGATGCATTGGTTGCTATTCATTGAGCTGCTCCTAAAACTATACATAAAACAAGGCTTTACTTTTATGATGAGACCCATAACTGATGAGACAATTATTGACAACAACTATATTCACATGTGCAGGAGGAATGCTGCCAGCCTCCCCGACTCTAGTAGCCATTAAGGGGCAGACAGGAGGAGAGTGACGGCCCCAGAGAGAGGAGCATGCAGAAACTCGATCCGGGCCGGGACTGCTGCACTCGCGCTATAAGCGCAGCCAATGTCAAGCAGGCGCGGGCCCACAACAAAGAATAAAAAAAAAAAAAAAAAAAGTGTAAAAAGCAACAACACCAGGTCTCGTCATTGTTTACGTGTGGTATGTTTATTGCACGCTGTGAGCAGATCCAAGTGGCTGCGATGTGTGCTTACCTATGCGGGCAGCGGAGGTCAGAGCGATGATCAGTAGCAGCAGTGGCCGGAAGCGGCGCACCGTGGACGGGGAGGCGAGGCGCTCAGCCCCGCTGCAACAGCATCCGGCTCTCCCCATCCCCGTCCATGCAGGGCCAGGAAGGGGGAGAGGACAGCGCTCAAAAAGCCGAGGAGGAGTGGTGCTCTGGCCTCGGGACTACTACTTCTTCTTCCTCTTCTTCTTCTTCTTCTTCCCCGCTCTTCTCTCCTTGCTGTCATCCACGGGTGAGCCAGAGCATTAAAAGCCTTCCACTCCACGAATGCAGGGCCGAGGTGCACTAGGAGAGCCTAGGAAGAGGAGAAAGTATGGCTGTCAACGATCGTGCTCGCACTTTGACATGTCCTCGCATCCGCACACGTGTGTTTGCAGCGCACGACCCGGCCACCACTCGAACTGCTCGCTTTTCACGATCGTTCGCGAATTGGCGTACTCAAAACACGCACGATCTCTTCTCTGCTTCTCCCTGCGTGATCTCGCCTCCCCCCTCCACTCCTCCCCTTTCACTTTCTCCTCCTCCTCCAACAAATCAATAGAGCTTCAAGTGAGCCCTGCTCGCGGGAATCACGCCCACAGTCATTGAGAGAGAGAGACAGAGAGAGACAGACAGACAGACAGACAGACAGACAGGGTGACCTTTACAAACATTTATCAGATCATTATGCTTGATAAGTACGAATCAAATGTATGAGAATCGGGCGTAACCCCAAATTTGAGCAAGTTCTCAAAACTATTTCGTCACTGCCTTTCGGAGAAGTCTATTTTCCAAACGTTCTCAATTCAGATTCACAATCGGAGCAATATAAAGAAAATTAAGGCAGATCCAGTCCCTATATATCAGAGTGAGGGAGGGGGCACCATCTGACTTTCAGGTTAGGGCACCCAAAGGGGTTGCAGAGGCCCTGTGTGTATGCCTACCGCTACTTTAAAATATTTATATGTTTTGCCAGGTCCGACTTGTGTACTGTGAGTTTTCGTTCATGTAGAAACCCTCAAAAATCGAAATCATTACGGTGAAAAAAATAATTTCTGTCGAAACAATAGGGAGCTCGCACCGTACCCTGCTCAGGCCCTAATAAGGAGGGAACAGATTTACAGTGGGACATTAAAGTCAAACACAGTTCATTGCAGCACGCTGATGTGTTCACATACACTGATGGAAAGTAATCAGTAAAGAGGAGTCACGGCCAACAAGGCCTTACCTTCTGGCTTGAACACGATCAGAAGTACTGACCTACATTTACAAACTAAATTTAAAAAGATCATAAAATTATATTAATACTATCTATCCCCAACAGTGTATTTTTTTTTCTATTTTGTAGCATTTTGTGGATGTTGTGCTTTTGGTCCAATCAGATTTCAGCCTTGATGGGGTACCTATGAAGAGGTGCATGCATAGTTGGGAGGGGCGATGGAGAAGTGACCCTAGCTACAACTGATCAGTTCAGAATGGGCATCAGACCATTTGATGGCACACCTTTGACAAATGGGCACGAAGCCCATCAGACGGCAGATGAATACTGACAGATATTTTCCATCCTTACTGCCCTCTCGCCTCCCTGCACCCCTGTCGGCAATCATTTTTGAAGGGGCATCAGTTGCATGTGCTCGTCCCGGGCAATGGTGCTTTGCATCCACTATTGCATGTGATTCTAATCGACTCGGGAATTGTTCCTTGGACCAATCAGCATTCAAATTCACAAAGCTCAGGCAAAACAGGAGAAAACAAAATCCGGACACTCTTTGAATTGACCGCATTGCACTGTCCAAGGTTAAATCGATGTCACATGGTTTGTGGATGCCATGTTTTTGGCTAAATGTTTTGCAAACTCATCCCAGACATGGTGTGTGAATGCGACTTCATCTTTCAAAATCATCCTTTGTGATTTGCGCACATTTCATAATCGGCAACTTTGGATAGTGCCATGCATTTGCTTTAATTAGGTTATGTATTTGTCTTATGATTAGATAATAATCCATTTTGAAATGCTCCAATTGATGCTCATGGCATTGATCATTTCTGCCGTGTTGCATTTGTGCATAGTACTGATGGTTACCATCGTTGCAGGGTGATAGTGGTGGAATAGGAAGGTGTGTGTGTGTGTGTGTGTGTGTGTGTGTGTGTGTGCGTGTGTGTGTGTGTGTGTGTGTGTGTGTGTGTGTGTGTGTGTGTGTGTGTGTGTGTGTGTGTGTGTGGATAAAGTCAACACAACTACGGTACTGTCATTATTTCTACCTTTCCTAAAGCTAATCTTAAAAATAATAAATCTGTGATTCCTACTACTATTAATAATAATAATAATAATAATAATAATAATAATAGAAAATTACATGGTAGGCCTATATCTGCTATGGAGAGTTTTGAATTAGCTAAAATGGCAAGTCCCGACTTGCAACAACGTGATGTCATAAAAACACGTCTATACATACATCTACGCATACAAACACAACATAGCTAGACATGAAATCACACACAGAGAGCACCTGGCCCAAAGGCAGTTTTTGTTTCTGAACGTCCAGCTTGTCTTCACCTCCACACCTCTGCTTCCCCTCTCCACTACCACCTCTCAACACCCCTTTTTCACCACAGAACCACAAACAAGCCATCATTCAACAAATGCTGTTCTGCAAATGCGCACGTGTGTGTGTGTGTGTGTGTGTGTGTGTGTGTGTGTGTGTGTGTGTGTGTGTGTGTGTGTGTGTGTGTGTGTGTGTGTGTGTGTGTGTGTGTGTGTGCCTGGCTACAATAATGCCGTGACTCTGCTCCTTTTTTCTTTTCTTTTAAAGCATGAAATAAATAAATAAATGGAATCTGTTCTCTCCCCTCAAACAAACTTAAGGGGAAGCCGCATGATGACGTGATAAGATAAGATATCCTTTATTTGTCCCACATTGGGGAAATTTACAGTCTACAGCAGCAAGATTGGGTAGAAAGAAGAAAGAAGAAAAACAAAGTCTTCGCATTCACAAAATGAATGTATTCGTTATTCCTTTAAAAATGGAACTGTACTGTATACGAATTGAGAACTTAGAATGCCAACAGGATGATTTCCATTAGGTTAATAGCCACTGGGACAAATTAGTGCCACAGCTTGACAGTTGTCAGAAGTATTTCCTTGTACCGCCCTATTGCCTTGTTCCGCACTATTACCCAAACAAAGGCTCTTCACATCTTGTGCAACATTCATTATTCCTTGAAACACTTACTGTTGATAGTTAAGTAGCTACTATTTTTAGTGGAGAAAGTGTTGGTTTGAGTGACTATGCCGGGTTTCAACCGCTTAAGATGTCTAGCCCAAGGGGAAGATAATCTCAAAGATCATCACCAAATTCAGACGGAATAAAAAATTTACTTGCCTGTCTGTGTAAACCTCAGTGGCTGTAAGTTGGATTTAGTCACCGTTGCCTTTTTAAAAAATCTGTCAGAGCTGTCAACAGTCACTCATTGAGCATTGAGACTGTCCAACGCCACGCTCACCGCTTTACTTTCATTCCTCACGATTAGAAAAAATACCAACAAAAGAATGAATTAATCCATTTAAAAAAGGGTTGGTCATTTTTAAAAAGAAGGCTGTTGTTTTGGCGCTCCGATTGGACACTGCTGCTGTCAGTTATGAGGTTAGTTAAATTGCGCATGTGCCATGTTTATTTAAAACAAATGTTCCTGCAAGGGCGAGCCTTGTTGTTTTTGTAAGCGGCAAGTTTAAATGTGCGTGACTACCTGTTGACTTAAGAACCTGTTTAAGTACACATTAGTGATATCATTTTCATTCGCTGCTGTATTTTGACAAATACTTGCTGTCTTTATTTGCTACAAGAAGCAATGCACGATTGTACAAACACCCGTTTTACAGGTTCCCGATAATTAGGGCTGAACACTGCGAAAATGGTGAGTTGTTCATCTTCATGTCACTTTGCTATCATTGCTGCTGACTCACAGCAGTAAGCAGCCATGGAGGACTCCGCCGCTTATTGTAAAACGGCGCCGACAATAGACAAACAAAACTAAAAAGTCGTGGAACAATTTTTATACCATAGTGTAGTCCTCATTTGAATGTTGTGTAATGCTATATTGAAAATATAATTCAATGTAAGTCTGGTTGACATTTTTATTGATGATTATTTATCAATAGAAACATTGCAGTTATAAAAATGCTGTTTGATGACAAGACAGGAACAAATCAATTGAGAAAAAGGGGCATTTTGTATGGCGACATTCGTGGGTTCGATCCCGGCTCCGGGAGTTTGCATGTTCTCCCCGGCCTGCGTGGGTTTTCTCCGGGTACGCCGGATTCCTCCCACATTCCAAAAAACGTGCATGGCAGGCTGATTGAACACTCTAAACTGTCCCTAGGTGTGAGTGTGAGCGCGGATGGTTGTTTGTTTCTGTGTGACCTGCGATTGGCTGGCAAACGGTCCAGGGTGTCCCCGCCTACTGCCCGAAGACAGCTGGGATAGGCTCCAGCACCCCCTGCGACACTTGTGAGGATAAAGCGGATCAGGAAATGGATGGATGGACGGACATTTTGTACACAGTTGCATGTGCCTGTTAATTCACTATTAAATAGAGAGGTTTGCTGTCAAAATACTGTACGATACCAGAAAAAAATCATTCCTTTAAAAAGAATAAAACTCAAAAGGGAAAATGTTGCATTTGTGAAATGTGGATTAAGCAACAAAATCCATCTGTTTTATGCAACTCAGGGGACGGTCATTTGGCCACTTGCTGGCTCATCTTGTGACCATCTCATGACCAAAACTCAGAAACAAGGCCCAGGGCCGCGGCTCCCTTTTTGCAGAGTACACACAGCGCGTACTGCACAATCGTCCCTGGGGGGCCTTAATTTGTGCGAGGGGATGCATTGTGACATCATCAAGTGCACATGCTCCGACATGCACTTGCCATGCCGTTCAAATATCTGACAGCGAAGCACCAACACCCCGCAGCGCCCCAACCCCACTTCCGACCGACCGGTGTCTCACTCCCAGGTTCGGTCAAAAGTTGACAACCCTGATCTGTGTTGCGAACAGCTGCGGCTGGCAATTGGGACACATGCTGCAAATTTCACCCATAGCAGCTACATGAGAGGCAGCATCATGTTACCATACATGACCAGTGCATTTGAGTGCTGAATATCCATCCATCTATTTTTTAATCCGCTTATTCTCACAAGGGTCACGGGTGTGAGCCTATCCCAGCTGTCTTCAGACAGTAGGCGTGATACACCAGGCAATCACAGGGCACACAAACAACCATCCGCACTCACAATCTCACATCGGGACAATTTTGAGTGTTCCATTAACCTGCCATGCATGTTTTGGGAATATGGGAGGAAACCGGAGCACCCGGA
>CAAKHF010022035.1:0-12023 GCA_901007745.1 Hippocampus kuda | reverse complement strand
GCGCGCACACACACATTTCTATTCACGTGCACACAATGAAAGCAATGTTGCATATGCGCGTTGTGATGAGTACAAGTCAGGTATTTGAGCTCTAAAACGAGAATCCTTGGCTCCCAAAATAAATTGACCGGGATTGAGAGCGGGGCACAACCGTCACAGAGAAACTTTTGTGCCATTCTCACTTGAAGTATTGAACACGAAAGCGTCGTGTCATACAGTTGGCAGAAAAGAATCCGTATTTCTTTCTCTCTGAATTTCACACAGAATGTGACTGTATGATAAGCATATTTACATATTAATTTAGGTCGATAATTCATTATACTTACCATTTTGCATGAATTGTACAACTACTACTGGAGCGGAATTTAGTCTGTATTTCAGTGCTGTGAGGTTTTTTTTCCCTTTATTTCGCTCTCTGCTTTCAGCGGCCTCACCAGTAACAAAGATACACCCATCCATCCATTTTCCGATCATCCGCTTATCCTCACAAGGGTCGGGGGGGGGGGGGGTGCTGGAGCCTATCCCACCAAAATGACTTTGTTTTCATTCATTTTCACGACACCCCCTTCAAAGCCCATTGACGCGCAAGCAGCAGTAAACATCAGGCTGCGTGGTTCCAAAATCAAACGCACACTTCCACTCTCCTGAGCGATCACAACAAAGTGAGAGAGTGTGGCGCACACGCCAGCACATCCCTGCAGACATTCCAGCGGTTTGCGGTGTGATTGATGGAGTCGGCAGAACTGGTCCCACTGGGATGTTCCCACTTAATTGCTGTCTGTCACACACACACACACACACACACACACACACACACACACACACACACACACACACACACACACACACACACACACACACACACGCCCACACACACACACACACACACACACACACACACACACACACACACACACACACACACACACAACACACACACACACACACACGTGCGTAACAAGCATAGTTGGGCTTTCATGTGAACATCGCATTGTGACTTTCTGCTGCGGGGATGCACACCGGTGATCATTCAAAGAGCAAATGCACTTTTTCAAAATTATCAAAGAATAATTGTGTGTGCCTGTGCAGAAGCAAGATCTGATCGTTTGGATTGGATCAGATGATATTTTTGCATTTTATGCACATTTTTTTTGATCAGCCGTTATGTCTTCAATTGAGCGACCGATCAATTACATTATTGATCGGCTCCGCCAAATAAGATGTTACAGCTGCAGCGCTTAGCATATATACATTGACTAGCCAAATTAATAGTCGCCGCTACTATAAGATTTTGCTGCAACCTGTCATTATGTCACTGTTGTATTAACTTGGAATGTTGCACGGAAAGACACTCGGTTGCTTCGAGGGGTTGCTTCTGGTAATCATTCTCGATCTCCCTCGCTACTCCTGCAGGTGTAAAGGCTGTCTCGTCGCATCACATTCTTATGTGATGTTAGCTGTTGTCCTTATGTGTGCGTACTGGCTTAGAAACACCACCCTATGATGGGCAAAGCCTCTGTAGTGTCTTCAGGATCTCCTGAGTTTTGGATCACGCAGACGTTTACGGGATGCTAAGCGACCGCGAGTAAGTCAAGTGTCTGCCCCCCACCCCCCAATATATTAGCGAGCATAACTCTGTGAACCAAATTGTCGAAAATTATACAGTGCACTGAGACAACTTCTGTTGAGGTTTGGCTTTATATACAAATAAACCTCATTTGATTATTTTTTTTTTGTTTCTCAGTGCAAGCATGATGTAAGTTAAACAAAAGAGGAAGAAACCTATTGTGTCTGTGAGGACGTTTTTTTTTTTTCATTGTGCATTTCAAATTTGTTCCCCCAATATTTGGAATCATTTTTTAATTTTGTTGGTTTTATTGACGCATTTTCACAGGCTGCTTCAGTCTCCATTTCCTGCAAATAGCGGGGTTCACTGTGTATCAAAACTTTTGGACAGAAGCTGAATCAGTAGTTCTATTTTTACACACGTATCTGTGCTTCTACCTAAGTACAGAGAGTAAGTATTTTAACCACATCGAGTGTGTATCACCACTGGATGTCTGTGTTTGTGTGTGCATGTGTTTTAAGTAGCGCCAGCAGTGCGGGGCTGTAAGAACACACTAAATGCAGGAATGTGAAGTCAGTGGAGCGATTTGACAAAAAAACCACAAACGCGGCGTAATTATAGTTCGCCTATCTGGACTCAGTGATTTGAACAGAATCCGTCTGCACCACTTCCACTGTACTGTGAAAGCGACATGGCAATACGAAGTCTGCAACGAGTCATCGGGAAACGTGGCCAAGGCCGCATTCCAAACAAACATTTTGGCTTTGGGGATGCACATTTATAAATAAACGTGGTCACTGTTTGTAGCGTGTACTTAAGATATTGATTACTAGGATGGGCAACTGAGACAAAAATGCTGATGTTACTCTCAATTAGTCAAAGTGGCGTCCCCCAAGGATGCGTCCTCTCTCCGCCACTCTTCTCCCTCTACACCACCGACTGCACCTCAAGGCAGCTGTCAAACTCCTGACGTTTGCAGACGACATCGGCATTCATCGGCCTCATCAAAGACGGTGACGAGTATGCATACCGACAAGAAGTGGAACAGCTGGCGCTCTGGTACGGCCAACAAAACCCTCCAGGTTCAAGACTGTAGAGATGATTGTGGACCTCAGGAAGCATCCTTGAGCCACAGCTGCCCCTCACATTGTCCAACTGCTCTGTGTCAATGGACGAGACTTGGGAATTATAGGCTCTCAGGACCGGGAGTGGGAGAGCAACATCAACTCCATCCTAAAAAAGGCCCCAGGAGATAATGTACTTCCTGAAACTCCTGATTGCCACAGGAGCCGTCGAGTCTGTTCTACACATCAGTCTTTGAATCAGTCCTGTGTTCTTCCATCACAGTCTGGTTTGGTACCACCACAAAAAAGGATAAAATCCAACTACAACGGACAGTTAGGACTGCTGAAGAACATCAGTGGTACCCCCCCGCCCCCTCTCCCAACCCCATCCCCCGCTCACTCGTAAGGATTTGCACGCTCCAAATACCAAGACAAGTGCAGGGAAAATTCTCCCGCACCACCCACATCCTGGTCACCACCTCTTCCAGCTCCTACCCTCAGGTAAGCGTGATCGAACTACGCACACTAGCGGCACTGTGCAATTATTTCACATTCTCTTCAAGACCATTTTATGGAAACTGAAAGACTCGCTTTCATAGTTCGACAAATAAGAGTTACAACTGTGCTTGCTTCAAGCTGCAAAACGGATACATAACATAAATATGTATATTTCAGCACCAGTAAGTTACCCCCCCCCCAAAAAAAACAACAACAAAAAATAAACATCTAACTTAAGTCCACCACCTTAATATAATGTGAGACACCAAAGACATTCAAATGAAAGTTATGTTATTGTAATAAATGTTACGGTATGAAAAATATTCATACTATTGCCACCTTAGCACACGTAGAGCAGCAACATATAAACAGAGCATACAACAATGCTCACTGGCGGTTAGTTGGAGACCTTCTCCGACTCTTTTTGCTCTTTATTTAGCATGTTGTGGGACAATGTAAACAACTCAAAATTCGGACTCGGGTGTGTACCACAAAAAAATAAATAAATGACGCTTAAAATTACGGGGGTTCACAATACACATGTGATTGGCACACAAAGTGTGGGATACATAAACACACTGTCCTTGACAAAGACGCGCTTCGGGACGGCAGCCATGATGATTCACCCCAGTCGTAAATCTCAGCAGATATATGCGACGGCGGCATGTTTTTACAACACTTTCACCACACTTTTGTCCACTAAATGGCCGTCAGCACACAGGCATACACACACACACACAAAGACACACAAGTGTACAAACATGCATGTGCAGCAAACCTGGTGCTTCTCTAAAAACAGACAGACACTTTCAGACTTCCTTCCAGGCAATAAACATGCCACCATACGTGTGTTAGATGGCACTTTTACAAAAAATAGCTTGGAAATACATAAGCTTGTGATTGACTTTTCTAAATCCAAGGCCATTGTTGTAGACAACACAAGGGTGTTTGCGCGTGTGTGTTTTCAGATGAGCTGAAGCGCAAACACATTAGCCTGACACGAACTGTGTGCAAAGCATCATTTGGCAGCCGCCTCCGCGCCCACTTCCTGTGGGCGTGGTCTGCCGTTTTGTCTTCATTAAACCCTCTTCCTGCACTAAGGGGCCAGCGCAGCACATAGTGGCATGCTGCTTGTGCTTGCGTGTGTATATTTGTCCAAGCATGCGAATGTGTAAGTGAACATGTATGTGCGCATGTATATTTGTTAGTACGTGTATGTGAATGTGTGTATACTGCATATATCTGTGCATGTATTTGTTGGTGTGTATGTATGTTTTTGTCTGTATGCACACTGTGAATGTGTGTGTGTGTGTGTGTGTGTGTGGGGGTGTGTGGGTGTGTGTGTGTGTGTGTGTGTGTGTGTGTGTGTGTGTGTGTGTGTGTGTGTGTGTGTGTGCTATGGTGACATTAGTTTGACAGGTGTACTAAATATAATCCATCCATCCATTTTCTGATCTGCTTATCCTCACAGGGGGTGCGGGGGCGCCTATCACAGCTGTCTTCAGGTGGGGGACACCCTGAACAAGTTGCCAGCCAATCACAGGGCACACGTAGACCAACAACCGTCTGCGCTCACACTCACACCAAGGGACGATTTAGAGGGTTCCGCTAACCTGCCGTACATATTTTTGAAATGTGGGAGGAAACCGGAGTACCCGGAGAAAATCCACGCAGGCACTGGGAGAACATGCAAACTCCACACAGAAAGGCCGGAGCTGGAATCGAACCCGGTACCTCTGCACTGTGAGGCGGATGTGCTAACCAGTAAAGCATCGTGACGCCCGTATTAAATTCGGCGAGTTTTAATTAGTTTTTCGAACAAGACTGTTAGTTTTTAGAAATGCTTTTGTTTGATTTTTTAAAATTATTTTTTAAACGTATTGGAACGAAAACAAAGGCTGATTTTATGAAGCAAATGAAAGTACATTTGACAATAAAGCTTATCCAATCCAATCCAATTTTGCTGCAGTTAGCTTTATAAGATGTAGCATCAGTTAATTTTTTTTGTTCTTTTATAGCATTTTCTTTTCGTGAACTTGAACAACCTTGACGTGCACATGTGTGTGTGGGCAAAAAGATTGTGTGCATTTTTGCATGCGCGCGGCGTGTGCGGTTGTGTTGTGAACGTAAGCACATGCAAACGAGGGCGCACAAGTGTGTATTTTTGCATTCTTTTGCTGACCAGCTTACAGAGTGCGACTGCCACAATGTGACCATGTTGCTTCTCTTAAACACACACACACAATTGTGTGTTTTTCAAGCATGTAATCACGCCCTGGAGATAGCGTTGCTTCCCAAAACAGGCAAACGAGCGGATCCGACAGGCTGGTAAACAAATTGGCTTTTAACTTTCCTCAAAACATATTTGTACGCGCTTTAGCATCAAACGATACATTGTTCATACGCAGGGATGTTTGTCTAAGGGCTCTTCCATTGAAGGGTGGCCAGTCCAGGAGGTGCTCCGATTTTCTCGCCAAAAGTCAGCCGCTTGCGGCTCCAGCTCACCCTTGACTGAGTGAGGACAAGGAGGACAGAAATTGCAAGGAACGGCTGTAGTGGTTAGCGTCCGGAATGTCCTATCAAGGCGGCAGGCAAAGTAGCAATGCTAACACAAATAGCATGAACATTATTAGTACAGATGGCTGCTTGGCTGCGGGAGGCCTTCTGGCGGGCCGCTGCTAAATATGCGGCGGTGGCGTCTGCGGTGGTCGCGTGGGTGTTTGTGAACGGAAGCGGCGATGCGCCTCAGCCGGGCTGAGCGCGTCTGTCTGGAACTGATCGACTCTCATTAGTCGCTGGAAATAATTAAAGCTGCCGTACAGCCGCAACTTGTGCCCCCGTTTACTTTGGCATCATTGTGTGTGTGTGTGTGTGTGTGTGTGAAGTTGATGTAAAGTGTGTGCATGGGGCAGGTCATTTGAGTGTGTGTGTGTGTGTGTGGGTGTGTGTGTGTGTGTGTCTTCACTCATTTGCTGAATAAATGGGGAATGTCCTGCCGGGACTGCGAGTTCATTAAATGAGTGTTTCAAGTGTGTCTCCTCAAAATGTGTGTGTGTGTGTGTGTGTGTGTGTGTGTGTGTGTGTGTGTGTGTGTGTGTGTGAGAGAGAGAGAGAGACTCATTTCCATGGTTCAATATTTGCCATGGAGCAGAGCCCGGTCCCTTAGCCTAATGAAGGGAACTAATCATGTCCTCTGTGAACATGCGTGTGCACCCACACACACACACACCCACCCACACACACACACACACCCACATCCACAGGCACTAACACTGACATTCACAAATTCAAGCACACACACGCGCACATACACACACATGCACACACGCACGCACACACACTGACAAATGTACACACACACACACACACACACACACACACACACACACACACACACACACACACACACACACACACACAATAACCTCTCACACAAACACAGACACACACACACACGCGCACACGCACACAGAGGCACAGAAAGACTCACGCACGCCAACATCCACAAATTTACATACAAGCACACACCTCCGACGCAGGCCCCACATAATCACTTAAACACACACATATACGGGAGCAAGGCGACGTCTGAGGTGGTTGTTAAATCTTTGCGCCTGCGGTTGTACTTTGTTCTTTGTGTTGAGCGAACGCCAAGGCCGAGAGAGAAACGCCGCCGATCACGTCGAGGAAGCGCTCCAATTCACGTCTGCGTGCAGCGCGAACGTTGGATTGCTTCTATAAAAAGGGACTCGCGGGCTCCTTTTGTTTGCCTTGAAATGATCGGCAAAGGTTCGGCGAGAGAAGACCTTCTCAAGCGACCGCACCACATTTTCCTTTTCGGATGGTTATCAAGGATATTGGAATAAAGATTTAAACGGCTTCATGTAAAACAACCTGAACTGCAAAACCCCAATGGGAAATTCCGGAATAATCCATCTGTACACGGAAGCAAGTATATGTATACGCTTGTACCGTATTGTCAGATGTCCAATGCGAGTTGATTTTATTTGACATGTTGAATAACACCGAGTCCATTAGTTCACCCAAACACAAAAACTATTAAACATGTTCATGATCCGTCTTTTGAAACCACACAAATCCAAGTTTACATGCGGGGTGAGGACAGAACATGTCTGCTGCGTGCGTGTTACGTTACATAATAGGCGATGCCGAGTGTAACACTATACATACACACATGCAGCCCGTGGTCCCGAGAGTGTTTTTTGTAGCTTTTTGTTTGTCCTTCAAAGCTGACCCGCAAAACATTGTTTTTATGATCTTGTTGATTTTACAAGGCACGCACTCATCATTTTTCAAGCATATAAAAAATAGATGTCAGAATGTATGTATATATATGTGTAAGCATGTCTTTAAGGTCACAGTGAATCATTGGTGTTTATATAGCAGGAAAAATGCACATTTGTCAGGCTAGACACACATGAAGACTGCGTGTGCGTGCGTGCGTGCGCGCGCGTTGGGGAACACAGTACGTTTTTATAGTTAGTGACAGCTGACGAATAACCCCCGGCTTGAACTATGAACTCTGGCTCTGCCTTATGTACCCCCCAGCTAATTGACACGTCTCCTTTGATAAACTTTACGCACACGCACGCACAGACGGTTTATGAATGCATCCGTTGAGAAAATGAATGTTTTGATAATGGATGTAAAATGAGTTAAATATGAGCAGATAAATGGGAGGGAGGGAGAAAAAAGTCCATTTGTTGCACATTTTTGAGGCATTTTAGGGATCAAACAGTTGAAGAAGAAATTATAACTAATAACATAATGTGTGGGTGGGTGCACCATGGAGGCGAAAAAAAGAAAAAGAAAAGCACAAGCTGTCTGTGGGACTTGTGGAGATAAGTTTTGGGGGAGAGAAATGTGCAGACAAAGGGGGTCTGTATTTAAAAGGCCACTTTCTTGGCAGATAGCTTTCTTATATCCACCACGTGTATAAATATAACTTATAGTTAACCGCCATTGCATATTAAAGTTTAGTGGCCAACCTGGAACGACATAAAGGAACATTTGTGACTCGAAGTGATCCTCACAACTGTGTGCTTCGAGGGAAGGGAAGGCAAATGTCTATCTCGTATGGCGCTGAACTACGAGTAATGCACAGTACGGGTACAGTGATGGAATGTAACAAGTATTAAAAGGAACAGTAATGTAGTCGTCACAATTGCAGTGCAACACAAGCACGAGTACCGAATAGGGTTAAGCTCAAACGTATGTATAAAGTATACGATCGTAGTTGTGAAAGATGTGCTTATAATCAGAGTGATGCATTATGAAGTAAGAGTAATGTAATAAAGTATTTGAATGAAAAATGTAATGGGACACAAAATCATATGCAGGGCAGTGATAATCGTGTGAAAATGAAGCATTCGATAGACTGTAGTGTCATGTAATATGGATAATATTGAAGAAATGTCATCTGTCATCTTAATAATGCAAATTAAAGTAACATAAGGATAAAGGGACAGTTGGCTTGAATATAAAGTAATGTAATGTGGAACAATGGTAATGTTTATGTAAGAATGAAGTGACAGACAGGAAATGAGTGGCCAATAGTGGGCTGCAATGTCATGTAATAAAAAACCCAAACTAAAGTAATCTAAAGTAAAAGCAAAGCAATGTCAAGTTGACTGTAATGAAACATGCGGTCAGACTAAAAAAAGAAAAAAAATGATATAGTAATGGTGGTTGGGTTCGGTACCTCTAATAAGGTTAAGAACCACTGTGCTAGGTAATAGCCAATGGCAGAGCAGCTAGAAGTGTGTTGCGTTCAGGAAAATCGGAGCTGCG
The DNA here is from genome assembly GCA_901007745.1 of Hippocampus kuda. NCBI lineage: Eukaryota > Metazoa > Chordata > Actinopteri > Syngnathiformes > Syngnathidae > Hippocampus > Hippocampus kuda. The sequence goes on along the minus strand of CAAKHF010022035.1, from coordinate 3,083 downwards.
AGTTGCATCCCATACTGTATTTTTACTTTTCGTATCTTGAAATTTCTTTCCTAACAAGAGGCAATATTTTCCTGTTGAGGCGTTTCGTAACTTGAAAATTTCGTATGAAGGCACCTTCGTAAGTAGACGTACCACTATACGGTAATATGTTGTAATACATAAGTAAAGCAACGCCAAGTCAAGTACAACTTTATTGTCAAATGTGCTGTATGTGTACAGCACATGTAGCATGTGGTAATGTAATTGGTAGTAATCGCAGCCGAACGTCAAGCTGGAGTGACAACGACGAAATTACTGGCTGCAATGTCACGTCAAGTAGCGTCACGTGGAGTGTTCCGTCGCGAAGGGTACGATACATCTCGGCATTGTTGTGCTTTGTGATGTGAAAAGCAGCAGCGCAGTGTGAAGTTGAGCCTCCTCCACTCTGGAAGTTCAACTTCCTCCACCGGCGTCCCACAGGGAGGCCATTCAAGCGCCGATGGTCGTTCCCCAAGGAGTGACAAGCTGACTCGACGCGACCCCGCCACACGTGTTATGCGTTACGTGTCGTAGGCTATACATGAGCCAAACATGAACGCCTTCTCTGAAAAGGATGGCCGCTTTGTCCGCGAGGCTCATCTCTATTACGCCAGTCGCGAGGTCAGTTTCATTTTCCCGTGACTTTAGCTGCTCTTCCATGACTTTGACTTTCCCATCGTTTTTTTTTTTCTCCATGTTTTCCCGTCCGTATTGGCATGTCTTTGCCATATTTATCCATGGCTTTCCTGTGTCTTTCATTTCTTGCAAAGCTTTTCACATGGTGACATACATCTTTCTTCACTTCTTTCTTGATATTTTCTCTACGTCACTCCCACAAGTTGGCGAGACAATGAGGCACACATGGACAAAACACCAATGGCTGGAAAGAGCCGATTGGTTGACACGAGGGAGATGGCTGACAGGAATGGGGAGAAATCTAATCTAACTAAAGTCGTCAAAAATCTTCACCATGTTCGTCCATGACAAATCCCGTCCTTCTACATATTTCCCATATCGTTACATCCTTCAAAATATGAACCATGCCCACGTTCTTCAAGTCAAGAAATACTCGCTCTGTCCATCAATATTTTAAACTTGCACCGTTTTTGTCTGCCGACAAAATGACAGGCTATGATTTACGTTAATGTTCAGGTAAGTTTCAAGTGTGATTGGATCTCGGTGTCTATCCGCCATCAAAGACACGCTTGCAAAGGTTCATGAAGGTCAGTGACGGGAGCTAGCGGCTGTCAGGGGGGCTTAGAAGCACATTGAACTTTCCACTGGTGACAATGACAACAAATATGTGGAACATGTTTACATAATAGCCGGCAGCATTTGATGTGGCACAAAAATAGCCAATCAGATAATGCGGCGGCAGCGACATTAGCGCAACATTATGCTCGCATTAAAGCCCGTCAGCGCTGTCAACACAGCGCGCCGGCGCTTCTTTGGTTCACGCATGACAATGTCGCGACTCTTAAAACACTCTTTACCAGCCGATATGTTAAAACCTTGGGGAAAAGTCGGATAAGCGGCAAAATGTTCCACATGAGACTGATTAGCTCCAATTCATCTTTTATTTACTGTGACCACGCATGCACGCACGCACGCACGCACGCACACACACACATCATTTCGTACGAATCCTGCATTCAATGTTTTATAGACAAGTGCTCAGGACATTATCGAGGGAATTTCAGGAAGAAAAAGAAAGAAAACAAGAATACAGACGTGTTCAATAAAGCTAAACAAACAACAATCTAATGCAGCGTTCCAAAGCAAAACAAGAAAAACGTTTGTAATGCGTTGCTGACTAAGAAAAATAGCACTCACTAATGACGCAGTTAAATAGTATGCAAAGAAAGAACTTGCGTTTTGTCACATTTTTAAACATTTCAATTGAAATGAACATGCTGCTGCTTCTGGTGTGCGCGCTTTGGCAACCTGAGACAGTGTAACACAAAAATATGGATATGCTGTACATGGGGACGTCCCAGCTCCTCAGCACGCCGCGTTAATAGTTGTTCTTCACAGAGGATAAAGAATATATGCCTATGAGCATTGTTGTATTATCTGGCTATGTGTGTTGCTCCACTGGTTGTTTTCAAATATCCATTTCTGAAAGGATTATGAAACCCTAATGCTGATGCTCTGTTATCTTATATTTGGTGTTCTGTTGTGTTTGTAGTGTTGTCAGCATGAAGTGAATCTGACTTATCAAAAGCAAGCCATGTAGTTGCTCTCAACGCACGACGCGTAATCCTCACTGAATGACCACATTTGGTTTTCCTTGCATTGCATCAGAGCATAAAGTAAACATTACCACTTGGTTTCCTGCCGATGAGGACATTTGTCGGACATTTATCCACCAAGCAAATACTCCTCAGGGGACGTTGGGTGCGTTCTGGGTTTGCGAGGTTCAGGACACCCACGGAGGGCGAGATAGAGTGGCCTAACGTGAATATAGTTATTTTGAGAACGACGCACTGAATATGTTTGAGTTGGGACGCATGCTCCAGAAAACCAGCTGTAATTTAGTCAACGCACCAATTTAAAGGCCACGGAACCCCCCCGGAGAGGCAAAAATACTAACTCCTGCGGCGCTCCAACGTGCAACTAAAGCTAAAAACATAGAATTTAAACATTTCACCCCCCCAACCAAATTACCAGAAGCCCGCCCTCTACTCGATGGCGAGGCAAGAGATTTACTGCTGACTGGCGGAAAAAGTAATACGTGACGCCATACCTTCACGTCCGCACACCAGTTCCTGGTTTTATGACACTCAAATAATTAGAAACTACAGTAGAAGAGCGCATCGAAAAGAAAAATATTCCAATGTAAAATAGAATGCTTGCCAATAAATGTCATCGCACATACAGGCAAAAAAAATGGGACTAGACGACAGTCAAAGAATTGGTCAAAATGTAATTTCATGGCTCACGTAAAAACACTGACGTTCACATTCACAGTTTCGACCAAATTAGAATCAAACCCCAAACCTGAGAGCTGTGAGGCAGAAGTGTTACCCACTTGTCCGCTGTGCTGCCTGTACAACATTCTTTCA
>CAAKHF010022034.1:0-12974 GCA_901007745.1 Hippocampus kuda | reverse complement strand
GGTTTCACTTTAGATTTTTATTTAACCTTGACTGCATTCTCTGTGTGTGCATGTGGGTGTGCGTGTGTGTGCGCGCATATGTGTGTGTGTGTGTGTGTGTGTGTGTGTGTGTGTGTTTTATTTATTCAACGATTAGGATCTTTGTCTCCATCTTTCAATGATGCATTAGCAATGAACGCTAGCTGCGTTAGTTTCAATCCTTATTTGTTGTGCACCATTTCCCTGTTCACTTTGCTATGGAGCGTTTAAATTGTAAAGGTCAATTTTGTGCCTCTTTGCTGGATTTTAGTTATTTTACACTTAACTGTGTCAACAATGAGTCAGACGAAATGAAAACACAACTTGATGCATTGTTTCTCTTGGCCTCCAGTGCTGACTCAGCTTATAGAACCTCCAGTGCACAGAAACAAGAAGTTAGACATTAGCTGCTTATTAACAAAAAGTTTTGGCAATAAGCAAAAACCACACACACACCACATCCACCAAATTCCAGCTTTTTAATCATAATAATAACAAATCACCATAAAGTACATATTAATTTAACAATCTACTCTGTGTATTATTGCATGCCGTTGACCTCCTTTCCGTTAAATAATTTACAATAAAAAAGTGAGTTTGAGGGATAGGTTTGTAAACTATTGACTTAAAAAAAGATAAATATTTACAGTGCAGCACTGAACGAGACACGCAACAGTGTCCTGTTTGCATTTAGACACACAAAGGCAGCGACGGGATGAGTGAGCTCGAACCACGTTGGGGAATTATTGACGTTGTTTGCACTGCAGTCACAGCAGGCTGCCAGTCTGGACGTGTCTGGGCGCCGACCCTCAGGCCATGCTCCTACCACAAAATACATGGCTTTTATTCGCTTTGGCCTGCACCCCAGCAAGCACAGAAGGCTTTTTTGCATGTGTGCACAGTTAATGTGAGAAAGTGAAATAAGTAATAAATTTGTCACTGAGAGTTGGTTGTGCTGTCGCAGCTCACAAATTAGCACACCGGCTGTGCAAATGAAATAGTTGTATCGTTCATAATTCATGTCATAAATTATTTGCAAAAAACTGAAACTGTGTTGTGGGCCCTAAATACGGTATGTCAGAGTTGTAGTAGACTACAGGACCACTGAATAGCAGACCAACAGATTTTCAGGCTTCAAATTTAGTTTGTACTTTATATGTTCTGCCTAGGCTTGCATTGGATATCAATCAAATTCAATGGGATTTTTGCTCTGAACTCAATTTTAGAGTTTGATGAAAATGAAAATTTAAAACCAAAACACAGACAGTATTACTGTTGGGCGTCCAGAAGGTTACGGACCCTACAAACATTTGATCGAAATTTGATCTAATAAAAATATTCTTGACAATTCCACAATGAATGCCCTTCAAAAATATTGCAATGAAATGACAAAAATATCACCTGAAGAAAATATTTTTTTTTGCATACCATTCTCCTGGCATCCCGGTTTTCAACTGGTTAGCGGGTCAGCCTCACAGTGTAGAGATGCGGGATTAGATTCCAGCTGCGGCCTTCCTATGTGTAGTTCGCATGTTCTCCCCGTGCCTGTGTAGGTTTTCTGCGGGTACTCCGGTTTCCTCCCACATTCCAAAAACATGCTTGGCAGGCTAATGGAACACTTTGAATTGTCCCAAGGTGTGAGTGTGAGCGTGTATTCTTCTCTGTCTGTGTGTGCCCTGCCATTGGCTGGCAATCGGTTCAGGGTGTACCCCGCCTACTGCCCAAAGAAAAGCTGGGATAGGCTCCAGCACGCTCCGTGACCCTTGTGAGGATAAAGCGCATCAGAAAATGGATGGAGGGGTACCATTCTCCACTTCCTCACATCACTGGGTGAATATCAATCAAAATCAGTGGGATTCTTACTTTGAACTAGTCTCCCAGAGTTTGAATAAAATCACTTCTAAACCAAAGTAGCCAAGATCGGTCTAGCGGCTCTAGCCTTTGAAGTCAAAAGTAATGTCAAATAATGTGCATTGGCTATCGCTCAGAAGCAGTCTGGGTTTTGCTGCGAAAAGAAAAAATGTCACCCAAAGTTTGAAGAAAGTTGTTTAAAAAATATGAACAAACTTCAGTATTTTTCATTCCAATCTTGATCTCAACAACATCACAGGTTTGATGTCTTTTCAAATACACTAGATTATTGCTCTTATATATGAACAAAACCATCAAAGTTTGAAAAAAAAAAATTTCAAGGAATACAACACTTGTGAATAATGTTTTAATGATTATAAATCAACCCGGTTCTTGCCTTACATCTGTGCAAAGCAAGTGAGCTAAGTGTTAGCATGTGTCATATGTGCAGACTTTAGCGACCAGCTGCTGGAGGTGGTCGGCCTGGAGGGCGCCATCGAGATGGGTCAAATCTACACGGGGCTGAAGAGCGCAGGGCGCCGCCTTGCTCAGTGCGCCAACGTCATCATCAGGTCACTAACTACCTCTCGTTTCCTATATCTGGGTTTACCCATTTCTCCTCCATCCCACTTCAACTTTCTCATGTCTCCTCCCCAGCCCCACCCGTGCCATCCTTAACCCACAACTGGAATGATCCTGATCAAAATTGTAATTTCTGTACCATGTTGATCATTCTTTTTCACATTGGAGGGTTTCCAAACGATGGCAAATCTGCGCACGATAAATTGTAGATTTCCGCTAAGGGAGTTGCTGAAGACATTTTGTCTCGTCTGGCTTTACATGGCTGCCCCCAGAAAAACACCATGTTGGAAAAATATCTCATTTACCAAAGCAGGAAAAAAAATCTTCACAAGTCGATCAGTGTCTTTACGATGGAGTAGGAGTTTTCATGTCTTTCTCGCAGTCGAAAGTTCGAATCTTGGCTCAGAACTTCCTTGAGTGGCGTTTGCTTGTTTGTTCGCTACCCTGGCTTCCTCCCGCCTTCCACTAACATGCATGTTGAGTTCATTGAAGACTAAATTGTCTGTGAATGTGAGTATAAATGGTGTACCCTGCCTTTAGCTCGAAGTAAGTTTATATACCTCTTACATCTTATAGCTTCCTCTTACCCCGATCAGGGATTTTGGCGTCGATCAGCAGTCAAATGGTTTGAAAAAAAAAAAAACAAAGATACTCAACCTCCGATTCAATCATAAGATGGAGCGATATATCTAGACATCTTGCATATTTATTCTAGTCGACCACCACCATTGCGAAAATGCATTTTAAAAAAATCAGTATTGAAACCCCCAATTATTAATCAAAAAAGCTCCGATAGCATGAAATATAAAATGTTATATTTGTAGGTTGGCAACACCGCCTTCTTTGGCATTAGTGGGACAGCTTTGCCAAGTAGCATACACCTGCTCCTTTTTAGCTTGGATTGGCTTTGTTGTATGAGTCCCCGTGCCCTTAGACTGTGTTGATTGTTTTGTCCTACATTGTCTGTCCACTTTTTACCTGGCCTGTGTGTGTCCTGTATGTGACAGAAAAGCACATTCTCCATGATGTTTGTCCCCAGTGTAGCTGTAAAGATTCAGCCCAATCCACGCAAACTATATGGACTTGTTTTGTAATCGTGTCGTGAAAATAGCTCAACTCACGTTCAGTATGACTGTAGTATATCATGTAGCCGTGTTTAGCAAATGTTTAGTGCATGTTGTCAACAACGGAGCTATTTTCGTGTTTGTTCAAACAACACGCCTGCCTGCTCGTAACATCTGTGGTTGGCTGAATGTGCGTGGCCAAAAGTTTACGTACTGTATTTTCCGCATTATAAGGCATTCCATTTTCTCAAAAGCCGACAGTGCGCCTTATAATCCGATGCGCCTTATATATGGATCAAGATTCTGATTTCTTGGACGTAGTATTTTAAATGGTCTGTAAAGCATTTTGTTACAGCTGCAGCGGTGGTGAAAGTGCGATATAAATAAAGCTGTATTGTATTGTATTCCCTTTAGCGTAGCTCAATCTAGTGGATGCATAACTCAACCCCATCCACGATTGTAGCTTCTATTCTATGCACCTTTCATGTAGTGTGCCTAATACATATGAAAACAGTTTTAAAACAGGCCATTCATTGAAGGTGCACCTTATACCACAGAGTCAACAAAGTTGCATTTGCTGTAATCTGTTATTTCGCCGATCCAATCAATTATGTCATTGATAGATTGCGCAAATAATGACATTAAAGTCGATCAGGGAAAATGTAGCATTGTCAGTAAGCCTCCCAAAATAAATGTTAAAGGGGAAGTCAACTCCAAAATGTTCTTCACAATAATTTGTTCCATGCACCGTTAGTCAAAACACGGCATACCCATTTTTGTCCCGTCGAGGGGCGGCCATTTTGCTACTTGCTGCCGACTGAAAATGACCTCACAGTTGCTCATTGCAATCACGACTACTCTGTTTTCTGAGTTTGGTCATGTGACGTTCGCAAGATGACAATAACGGCTGGATTTTACTGCTGAATTTGTGTTCCATAAACGCGACATGAATCAAAATAGCGTGTTAAGACTATCGGGGATGCATAGAACATCTTATTGTAAGGAAACGTTTGGGTTTAAATGACATCATATTACTATTTTATCTGAAAAAATCCTGTGGAATTGTGTTGTGTCCTGAGTACAACCAGAGTAGACGTAAGAGCAGCCTTGGATCATCTTTGCTGCGGGTCTGTGAACACACTCGTGACTGTTATTTGAATAGCTCATGTTGAAATTACCGTGACAACTCATCTTGTATTCTTGTTCCTCCACAAGTCAGACCAGCTCAAAAATTGTCGAATATTACTCTCGACGGTTTTAGATAATAACCATCTACATCATGAGTGAAGACATTTGGTGACAGGAGAGTAACGAAAGAACCACATGTGCAACTTAACCCTTTCAGGGACAGCACTTACTACAGTGGACAGTTTATCATGTTATCAGTTTACAGAGTGTATGAAAGGGTTAAAGTTCCTTGTGGACAAATGTTTCTGCAGGTCCTCAATGTGAACCTGACTGAATTTTGGGAAATTTGTGCCGTAGAACACTTCTGGTTGTAACCCATTTTCTCCTCTTCTTTACGATTTTTCTTGTCACATTTGTTCAGCCCCACAGTGAACCAGGGCGCCCACCCGCCCCCAATCAATTCTCTATCTTCATCTGTACAGGACATCCCGTAGGCTGCCCATGCAGATTGACGGAGAGCCCTGGATGCAGCCACCATGCACGGTGAGAGCAACCACTTTTGACGTGATATTGGGCTGCTTCCCGGCCTGTAGAATGCTTGCAATGGCAGCTAATGGGGTAAACAGTGCTGGCTTGTGCCGGACAAAAACAAAAGTAGGCCTGCAAAGTTGACACTCTCAGACAGGGGTGGCCAACCCGCGGCTCACGAGCCGCATGCGGCTCTTTGGCTGGTTCAATGCGGCTCCCGGGCTCTCACACGACAAGCGTCGAAAACGCCTCGGCAGCGGCAATGCCATTCAAACAAGGCGCCAACTTCACTGAACGTACTCCGTCACCCTATCATCAATCCCGTTACTTAATTGACATAGAGAGCAACCAATCAGATGACTGCATCACTGCTGATGCGCAAACAATGGCGCTAAACGCTAAGCTAGTCAGCATATCATCAATCCCGTTCCTTGATGACATAGAGGGCAACCAATCAGATGACTGCATCACTGCTCATGCGCAAACAACGGCGCTATGTGCTAATCTAGTCAGTGAATTACCTCTGATTTTAAGGCAGGGGTGCCCAATACGTCGATCAGAATCGACCGGGAGCCAGCGAACTGGTCCCAAGTCGACTGCAAGGGGTGGGAGGAGGAAATACGTGGGGAAAAAAAAAGATTTGTTTGTTTGTATCTTGAGCTTTCATTCATTTTCGGCCCGTTTCGACTGTTGCTCATCGTGGTGTGCGTGCATATGTGCGCAAGTGCACTGGTGGGCACCTGCGTGAGTGTGTGCGTGCGCGTGGTGTGTGTGTGTGTGTGTGTGTGTGTGTGTGTGTGTGTGTGTGTGTGTGTGTGTGTGTGTGTGCGCGCGCGTGCGCGAGGAACGGTATGATGTGGCGCTTTGCAGTAACTCAGTAAAAAAATTGGCTCTTTGTCTCTAACTGGTTGGCCACCCCTGCTCTCAGAGAACAAGTACACGACTAACTATGCTGAGTTGTACTGAATGAGAACTAAGTCAACATGGTGTTCACAAAAATGTACAGGGTTGTCGCTTTTGGAGTCTAATTGTTCACCTTTTGACTCTGGTAACAGTACAAAGAACTTGGGCCACGATTCCACGAAGTTTTGTTAGCAGTTGGGTACAGACTGGAACATTCTGAGCAGACACGGTGTGTCGATGGCAATAATTAACCCTACGTTGCACCTCAAGAGGCAGAATTGGACTTCTACTTGAGGCAGATTTCTAAAGAACAAACGCTGTGATGAAGAGCACATCGGTGTACTTTGGACATGATATTTCTTTTCTTTTCTATTGGTGATTTCTCAATCACATTTTAGGGGTTTTTTGTATCCTGGTTCACATCCCAGGTTTTAGTGATTTTTTTAAAAAAAAAAAAGAGACAAAAGATATCAAAACTTTCGCCATTACAAAATTGAGCTAGGAACTGTATATCTTCTATGACTCAATTGAAAAAAATATGTTTTTGGAGAGGGGAAGTAAAAATAAACAATTGACATACTGTGGTTGCACAAGTGTGCACGCCCAACTGGGGATGTGGCTGTGTTCAAAATTAACCATTCAAATTCAAATTCCTGTTAAATGTGAGGCAGCTGGCACCTTCCACCATTCAAAGTGCCTCCGATGAACATCAAATAAAATCCAGATGTCCTCATTGATGTTTTTATTTTTATTTTGTTTTTTTTTCTATTGAATTGCATCGGGAATTCATTTAATCATCAAAGACCTTGAACACAGTTCACAATTTTATTTTAGTGTACGTGGCTTGTCCAGATGGATAACGAAAGTCATAAATCATCCTGGGCCATCTCTCATCCTTGATTTTATGTTGATTTTTTTTTTGTTGTTGGCATATTTTAGCCTCGACTCATTTGCTTTTGCTTGCGCTTGTTGGCACATTTCTCCGCACATCCCCAGACTTTCACATAGAATGCAGTCACGCCGTCTGATATCGCAGGCAAGCCCGACTGCTGTTTGCATTAAATGAAAAAAGAAGAACTCAGCTATTTTCTGGAATCCTCACGCAGTCAAGCATTTTATTTTACCACAGCGATTCTTCACGGGGGCGGAAGAGCCACATCATTTTGTTGTATTTTGTGTGTGCTGAGAATTTTTTTTTTTTCAAACAACACGCAGTTGATCGCAACACCAGAAATAGGAGTACAGTTTTGATCCCTCCCATCCCTCTGAGACTTCTTTATGAGAACTCCCTTCAGAAAATGTAGTTGAGGTTCGATGACAACTGCATTCCACTTCAGTTTTGAATCTGATCTGCAATCTGACTGGGTAAGCGAAGTCTATCGCTATTTACGCACTCGTTAGGGCTTTGAACTTATATGGCTGCCACCAAGAAGAATGGCTTCCTAAGAATGTACGTGAGAACATTCTTCCTAAGAACTCGAGTCTGAAGCATTTACATGGCAGGACCACAAAATGCATCTTGGGATTTCACTTCCGGTAGGCTACTGAGGCAACTATGCTGACTTCCTGCCTCGTACGCGGGGTGTTCTCCTCGAGTTTAGTTTGGCGAAGAGCTTTGCTTTAGCTCGCTATATTGCTAATGCTTTCGGAGCTATCGTTAGCTGTGGATGCACTCGCGACTGGGTGCTTTGCATTAATGTGGGAGGCTAAACTTGAGGTGCTGCGGTGGTCAGCAAACTCCTTACAAATTCTACTTTTATCAATAGTGCCGTCAGGGCGTTTTTGAAAAGTAAATTTTCCATTCATTGTGCCGAGAACTCTCACATGCTCCTCCATTTTCACCTCTCCTCTCCTCACCACTGCTTACTTAGCCCGCCCAACTCCAATGGCAGCCAATCAGTTTATGCTAAACAAGCCCAAACATAATGACAGCCAATCAATGTCGGCTTCAGGCTGTGACTGACAGTTGTTTCCCCACCCTCAACTACTCGAACACAGGAAGCCAACACATGAAAAGGGCTATTAGAAAAAGGCAACCCACAGACAAAAACAATAAATTTAAAATTAAAATTGAGATTAACACGATTAAAAAACATAATGCACTAAATATGACTGTAATTAATTATTCCCAATTAACGCGATAATTTGACACCTCTAATTTTCTGCACTATAAAGTGCTTCAGATTATGAGGCTCACTGTCAATGAATGGCCTATTTCAAAACTGTTTTCATATATAGGGTGCACTGCATTATAAGGCGCACCGAATAGAAGTTACAATAATGGCTGCAGTTGCATCCACTGCATGGAGCTACGCTAAAGGGAATACAATACAAGTCAGCTTTATTTATATCAAGCAAAGCCATGCAGAACTGGTCAGTCCTTGTGGGCTCACATCCACTAGGGGCTAAATATCCTAACAAGTTTTGCTTGTCTCCTTCTTCCTTCGTTTAGCCAGTAGTTAACTATGCTTTTGGTATTATCTTTGTTTCATTATGGCTACGCAGAGCTCACAAAGTTGTTGTCTGTCTGAGTGGCTAATGCACATGTCAATTAGTGTCGGGCAAAACGCTTTTAGGTTACAATTGACTCCTGCTAATAATCACTGGATGACATCGGAACACTAACAGGGAAACAACTCCATGGGGAATATCAAGAGACTGAAGTATTGTATATATAAAGTGCGTTGGATTATAAAGCACACTGTCAATTTTTGGGAAAATTGAATGATTTTAGGTGCACCTTATAGTGCGGAAAGTACATTACTTTTGGTTGAAATACACGTTTGTAGCTTTTCCTTGACCAAAAAAGGTGTGTTAGTGTGTTCCCAAGCTATCTTTTGCAGCACAAAAGACTTGAACACATGTGACCTCAATACGGTCTTGACTTTGTTGTTTGTTTGTTACAGATCAGGATCACCCACAAGAACCAGGTTCCCATGCTGCTGGGTCCACCCCAGAAGACACCTTTCTTTTTTTTCAAGAAGCGCAACCGCAGTCAGGACTAGAACATGCGTGTGTACACATCCAAAGTTGACTAACAACACAATCATGATTAAAAAAGAAACACACACACACACACACACAGAGTATACTGTACAGGCAGCTCTAACCAGGTCTGGAACTCTCCCAGTGATCTTTCCAGTCAACTGCCAACACAAGCCAACCGCCTGCCATAAATGAAAACAACTGCAAAGGAAGCGATGCAAAGACGACAACAGGAAGTTGCTGTACGAGGCCCGCTCAGAACAACCGGCGTTAAAAAAATGCCATGAATAATTCAGCAAATTCAGAGAGCGAAGCGGCTTCATCCATTATTGACCCCTTTTGTTCAGGGCTGGATGGCAGTGGGGCGTCCAGAATGGGGCCAAACATGTCGGGATTTTTGCATCCTTCTAAATGTACCTTTCCGAGCAACTTTCAAGTTGAAAGTTAATATTCGAGTGGTCCAATTACTGTACATCCCCTCAGGGACTAACAGCCAGACCACCGCAGTTTTTTTTTTTTTTAATGTACCAAAGCTAAAACTGCAAGCCTCCCTTTCTAAAATGCATCGCGCTATTTCGGGAAGGGTTTAATTCACCTCCCGCGAAACATGAAGCCTGATGATGAACGGCGGCTCTGGGCTTGCGTGTGTCCCAACTGTCAAAAGTTGAGAGGGAAAGTATGTCCAATTCTATGAGACACATATAGTATTTGTATATATATATTTATCACGAATGTAGGATTAGATCACATGTACTGCACATACAAATGTGTTTTACTCTATCCTCGTCATCGTTAGCTCAGCACGTCATGTTAGCGGTGTTTGCCATGATCAGTGAGTTGTGAGGTTTTCCCCCCAAAGTTGAATTTGCATCCTTTTTTTTTTTTAATTCAGCATTTTGGAAATCATTTTAGAGTTTTAAAATGTCGAAATGAACAAATTATCTCTTCTTACAAAGTTATGAGTGTGACATATGGGAAGTCCCCGGTTTAACTACATTCAGAAATGCCGGTCAGCTGTTCGGAATTCGACACCGTTTTTCCCATCGTAGAACTTCTCATAAATCAAACTGTCGCCAATCATCTTTCTGTGTAATTTTAACATTCAGAATGGTTGGACATGTGTTCAAATGAGATCAAAACAAATAAATCGGGTGTCATGGATGTGAGTTGCATTGCAATTGCGCCTCAAGGCTCTCTTTTTTTTTAAACATGTTTAGTTGTCTCATAAATAGGGCTGCAACTAAGGATTCTTATAATAATCGATTAATCTGTCAATTACTTTGCCGATTAATCGAGGAATCGGATTGAAAAGACGTTTTCATTTCCATCCTTTTTCATTTTCAAAAATAGGACATCGTTTCAAATTGGCGATGCTGAAAACACACAAACAAATTCCTTTTGAGTCAGTTACTGGTTTGGTCGATAAACATGTCAGAAAGTAGGCTTACATGTTTTTGTTGTATTCCAAAGTAAAAGCAGATTATTGGAAATGTTTTGTTTTAATTGACCACAAATATAATCAGTGTGAGAATATTTAGTGTGGAGAGGATGAAATTCTGAGAATTTTACTTTTTAAAAAGTCTACAAAGTATCAATCAATTGTCAAAAATAATAACGGATTGATTTGATGTCTGATTTATTCAGCGATTATTTGCACCTGTACAACGTATCAAAAGTAAATTCAACTTTGGGGGGGAAATCACTGTCTCAGTCCACTGGTTTTAGCAAGACAGCGTATACTGAATAAAGATGCGCTAAGGGGTGAGGCTTGGTTGCCTTTAGCCCCTCTTCCCTTTAAAATCACATGAGTTCAGTTCACTTCAACTTATCTACACCGATACAAAAACACCAAGACTGTACATAGCGTAATGTGTTTCTTGTGAGTTTGTGTATGAGAAGGAGAGATGATTGCGTGTTTCCAATAGCATCGCATTGATCGTTCAAGCAAATGTCGGAGACCACTAGAACCACAATGAATGTACATACGGCACTTGTTTGTGACATTATATGTGACGTCATCTTACCACTCGCCTGCTGTAACACCAATAGAGTGAACAAAAAAAAAAAGGAGGTACTCAAAAATGTCATCTTGGATTGATTCATCATTTTAAACAGTAAATAAATAGTACTTAGTACACGTACAGTTAGCAGCAGAGGTGGATAGTAACGAGTTTAATGCAAAACACGTTTTACTTTACTTTGAGTATTTTTGGTCAGAAGAAACGCCACTTCCCAATCACAGTTTGTGTGTGTATCTACAGGTATTTATTATTGCGTCTATTTTGGTTTGTCCGAGGCTTGTTTCCCATGACTATGTTTCACCATTCCAACATACCTTGTCACAACTGCTGATGCTGACTCCATTTGACCGTTCAAACTGAGCGAGGTGGTCACATGACAGACTCACTTACATGAAACATGGCAAAATCTATATTTGCCTCTCAGATTGGCTCACGCTCACCCTCAACTTGAGTGAAGAAACGGATGGATTAAACTACAGCTATGTCATGTTCAAATGATGGCATTTCAGGAACTAAAAAAAATCCACATTGAACTTGAGAAGCAACTTCAGTTGGTAGAACTCAGACTGTTTTGGAGTAATTCAAAGGATGTCAGCATTGTCGATAAATGTGGGTGAATCCAAAGTTTCAAAGTTCAATAGAATTGAATTATATATTTTGGAGTCTCCGGTGAGCCTATTTTGCTGTTTCACGTGTAAAACCAGAAAGTTCATTAAAGACCGTTTCGTGTGGCCCAATTTCCCTTCGTTTGTCATTTTATTTTAAAAAAAAATTACATTTTTAAGTTTTAAAGTGATATTGTTGGGCGAGATTCGAATGTGTACATTCCGATTTTATATTTTGGTCTATTTTTTGTCATTCATTTCATTATTTGGAAGTTTACTCGTCAAGTACTCAGGACTTGAGTATTTTTTTCCACTGAATACTGACTGATTTGGATGACTACATTAAATACTAACAAAAAAAACTAAATTACATGTAGTGGGTTGGTGCATTGGTCAAGAAAAAAAAACTTTACATTTTGGTGAGGAACTGGATAAAGGTGCAGGCATAGGAATGTAGTTTTCACTGTTTGGTGGCAACATCTAATTTCCCTCGCAGGATGAATGAAATAAAAACATTGAAGCATCCGCGTCAACACTCGAAACGGTACTACCCACTCATAAACAAGGAAATTGGTCATCGGTCTAGGCCGGGGGGTCGGCAACACGCGGCTCCAGAGCCGCATGCGGCTCTTTAGCGACATCTAGTGGCTCCCTGGAGCTTTATAAAAAATGTTTGAAAATGGAAAAAGATTTTGATAGTAGGCTAATATAGCTCAAATAAATATAGATTCATGTTGCAGCTCCGTAAAAGGAGAGCTGTGGTGTTGTTTTTTTAAAACGTAACTTTATTTATGCTTTTAACAGTCTCGACAAACAGACACGTCTGCATCCGACTCCGTGCCTTCTCTCTTCTGTTCGACTCGAGAGGCGTTCAAAGACAGCCTCAGAAAAACGAAAATTAATGATCACTTCACTGACACTAAGAAAAGTGAAAATTATGCACCAAAACAAAAAATCAAGCGAGAAAATCCCAAAATAAATTCTATGGGGGTGTTTGTGAACACACAACAAAGGACTGAATAACAAAAACAATTCTGAGACAGTCCAGTCTCCTACATACATACAGCATGTGTTTCCTTCATTGTAAGTTTTATTTTTTTTTTGCAGCTCCAGACATTTGTTTTTTGTTTTGTTTTTTTTTGTCCTATATGGCTCTTTCAAATATATATACATATATATATATATATATATATATATACACACACCCTAAGAATGTCATCACGTGACTCAAGATGGCATTCTCAAGTAATGGCAGTACTTCCTGTTAGATTGTTAAAATATTTATGACC
>CAAKHF010022033.1:0-21760 GCA_901007745.1 Hippocampus kuda | reverse complement strand
TTCAAGAGGACCCTTACTTTATGAGTGTTTCATTATAAGACAGGTTGGTGAAACATTCACTGACAAAAAGAGGAAAGGGGAAGACAAAAAACAGAGACAGAAAACCTGAAAAACAAGCAAAGGATTGATAAATCAGAAAGAAAACAGCATATGTTATGTTAAGATATTTACATAAATACACAATTACAATCTTGGCATTTGGAATTTACCAGCACTGTAGAATCTGAGGAAGCTATAATGGATTTTGTTGTGGTTTTTTGCTCTTACTATTGCTGCAAACTGGGTAGGGGGCAGCTAATTTTTTTTACATTTTCTCTTCTAGGATATCAAGTTATCGTGTATCTATATTGGCTATTCTATGGTTTTTTTGCTGGTGGGGATGAAGTTGTGATGGATTCAATTCAGATGATCTGAAGTCTGACAACTGCAATTTGTTTTCTCATTTCTTTGCCTAAATAACAACTCGCCACAAGTGGCAAGTCACAAACAGAAGACCATCCATCCATCCATCCATCCATCCATTTTCTTAAGGCCCTTCTCCTTGGGTTGTGGGTGAGATCGAGTCCATCCCAACTCTAAATGAGCGAGAGGCGGGGTACGCCCATTATCGGTTGCCAGGTAAACAATAACCATTTGCATTAACATTCACACTATAGGCAATTTAAAGTCTTCAATTAATGTAACATGTTTTTGGCATGTAGGAGGAAACTGCAGAAGAAGCAGAAGGAAAATCATGAAAGCACGGGGATTCAAACCCAGGACCTTAGAACTGTGTGCCAGTTAGGCGAACCACTAGGCAACTCTCTTTTTTTCTGATGCATACTTCGTATTTTTTATACATCGTAGTGATTTAGTTGTGATTTAGTCCGATAACAATATGCAAAGTCTTTCATTGTCCTTTTGTGCTCCTGTGAATGATCACAAGCATGTGCGAATCTGAGTTCATCTTTTGCTCTACATTTCGCTGTGTCTAAAAGATCGAACTAGTGGAACACACTCATGTCTGATATCAGGGATTTGGAATAAAAGCTCAAATGGCTTGCCATACTGTCTGACCTACACGACTTGTGACACTTGTGACCTACTTGTACGCAATCAATACTTAGTAGTCATCGACTGTGCAGCACTACAACAGTACTTGGCCCACAAGTCGTGTATGTGTCACACTCTAGTGGCCTCCTGAACCCTGCCAGTAACGCTCTGCATCACCAGTAATGAGTTGAAACACTATTTTTTTGCCATTTTTGCTACAAGTGTGCAGAAATGTCACATAATATTAGCAACCCCCCCCCCCCCTCCCCAAACCATCACTATTACGACACAGTCGTTGTACTAGTATGCAAAAGAGTCTTACTAGTGAGGACAAACAACATACCCGTTAGTGGACCTGAAGCTGGATAACAAGAATACAGCAAAATTCGGCTCAAGCGGCTTTCAATAGCCGGACAGTCAGTCAGGAATCAGTCAAGACATCTCATGTGTGGAAAATGACGAGTGACCAGCAGGGGGCACTTGAGGGCCAAAAAAAGATGCAGGCGTTTGTTCCGCGGGGATCTCCGCCGACACAATTCCTGTTGCTACTCAACTGATTCATTCTTGATGACACGGTCATCGGCTCTGATCCGCGCCAGACTGCATCTTGACGCTGGATGCGGATCCCTTCAACTTGTCGAGCTCGGACCACACTTCCTCCCACCGCATTTTTTTTTCACGCGCTCAGTCATCAATTGGTCTTTTGCCACCCAATTAAACCCGATTCAACAATTGGCCGCCGGATGTTGAACCATCTTCTCGCCCGAGCCCAGGCGAGGCTTCGGGCTTTACCGCTCCAAGGGCTCTGCAAGGTGTTCGTCACGAGCGGGCAACATCCTGATCATCCTTTGCGGTAACGTAGCAAAGTAAAGTCCCACTTTTTCTGGTCGTCTCGCGGTCGTCTCTGACAGGTGTGTGTCTTGCATACGCAAAAGTGCGCGTTTGCCACCCGGTGCGAAACAAGCGTTGTGAGTCCGTGCTCCACTATTTGGCCGGCTTGGTGGAACATGTGGAGCTGGGACGCATGCAACAGAAAGCTGTAACATGAGGAGGAGCCGACACCGCGCAAGTATGGGTATGTGCGCTTGTCCTTGCAAGCTACTTGTGACATTTTTCGAAATGTTCATTTTCAATAATCCTTTTGATTTGAACTTCACCGCAACCGGTGATGCTGTTGTTATCCTTTGCACCCCTCGAGGCTTCTAATAGCTGCCTTGAGTTGGATGCTGAGGTTTGTCCCTCATCGGCCATTTGACAGATTACCTGATGCTTTTTTCCTTTTTTAATCACCAATCGTTTTTCTTGCTCGAGAAAGACAATTTGCCTCTACAGTGAGAAAAACACCGCGGTAGCCAATACATTCATCAGGCACTTTAATTGAAATGAAATGAATATATGTTACTTTCTGTTCGTTTTATGTGGCCTTTCACGTTTTGAAGTGTGGTTTCTCCTTAACAGCCTCTTTGTGTGTGTGTGTGTGTGTGTGTGTGTGTGTGTGTGTGTGTGTGTGTGTGTGTGTGTGTGTGCGCAGGACTTCCTGTGCTTTGCAAATGGCTTGTATTCATAGCGGTGGTGCCTGTCTGGCTGCTGGCTGCTCCGAACCCCATGCGTGAGCGTCCCTGCCCGCAGAGCTGCAGATGTGACGGCAAAATAATCTACTGCGAATCCAATGCTTTCCGTGATGTGCCGAGCAATGTGTCGGTGGGAACGCAGGGCCTGTCGCTGCGGTACAACAGCCTGATGAACCTGAGAGCCCACCAGTTTGCAGGCCTCGGTCAACTGGTTTGGCTGTACCTCGATCACAACTACATCGGTTCCGTGGATGGCCAAGCGTTCCACGGCATACGCAGACTGAAAGAACTAATTCTCAGCTCCAATAAGATCACCCTGCTCAAGAACAACACTTTCCATGACGTTCCCAACTTGCGAAATCTTGACCTTTCCTACAATAAACTGCAGGTACTCCAAGCCAACCAATTTGTGGGCCTACGGAAGCTACTCAGTTTGCACTTGAGGTCAAATTCTTTAAAAACGGTCCCAATGCGGGTCTTCCTTGACTGTCGCAACCTGGAATTCCTAGATATTGGCTACAACAGGCTACGGAGCCTCACGCGTAACGCCTTCGCCGGACTCTTTAAGCTGGTCGAGCTGCATTTGGAACACAACCAGTTTTCCAAGATCAACTTTGCTCATTTCCCCCGCCTGACTAATCTGAGGGCGCTTTATTTGCAATGGAACCGCATCAAGCTGCTGACCCAGGGCCTGTCATGGATGTGGACTTCCCTGCAAAAACTAGACCTGTCCGGAAACGAGCTCCAGATGTTGGACCCCAGCACGTTTCAATGCCTGCCCAACCTCCAGACCCTCAACTTGGACTCCAACAAACTGAACAACGTGTCTCAGCAGACTGTCGAGACTTGGATCTCCCTCACCACCGTCAGTCTGGCTGGTAATCTGTGGCACTGTAACCCCAACATATGCCCCCTAGTGGACTGGCTCAAGGCTTTCAAGGGAAACAAGGAGTCCACGATGATTTGCACGGGCCCTAAGGAGGCACAAGGAGAAAAAGTCACCGACGTGGTGGAGACTTACAACATTTGCACAGTAACGCCAAGCCCCATTACCTCAACAAGGGCGCCTCTCACCTCCGCATTTCAAACAGAACCGCTCCCCCTTCCCACACGGCCCGAAGTGGACAAGAAACTGGCGGTCAACAGGACGGTCTCTCCTACTCCTTCGCAGGCCTCTCCGACCATCCCTTTACCAGACTCTGAGTACGTGTCCTTCCA
This sequence comes from Hippocampus kuda, assembly GCA_901007745.1. NCBI lineage: Eukaryota > Metazoa > Chordata > Actinopteri > Syngnathiformes > Syngnathidae > Hippocampus > Hippocampus kuda. Next base: position 17,939 of record CAAKHF010022033.1, on the reverse strand, counting down.
TAAGATCATCGCGGGTACTGTGGCCCTCCTCCTGTCCGTGGCTATAATCCTACTTGTTATCTATGTTTCGTGGAAGCGCTATCCCAGCAGCATCAAGCAGCTTCAGCAACGCTCCGCGGTTAAAAAGCGGCAGAAAAAGGCTCGGGAGACCGAGCGCTCCTTTAACTCGCCACTGCAAGAGTATTACGTGGACTACAAGCCTTCACACTCCGAGACAATGGATGTGCTGGTTAATGGGACAGGACCTTACACATACACCATCTCAGGCTCCAGGGAATGCGAGGTATGACCGTTGCCCTCCAAAAATCCATTTCCACTGCGAGGCATGAGAGGTAAATTTTCAAACAATCTGTGGAGACAAACACGATCACCCCATCCCCCTGCCCTTGTCTGTTTTGGGATAAGGAAGTAAAGGTCAGTGCACTGTGATTTGCTTTGCAATGCTTGAAAATTCTTCAGAGCTGCTGTTCTGAGTCATGCTCTTTTATTGCTAAAATGTACCGTCATTCCCATTAGAAGCAATGCAAGTGGCAGCTCCGCTTCCTGGGCCGCACGCAAAATGAATTATGCACAAAGCAGCGTAATCTTTTATTTTTGACATAACACAAGCAATTGATAGATCTTGATCTTGTCAGCCAGTGTGTTATTTATTCATAAATGGCTGCTGTCCCCCGAATGCCCAAAATAAAAATGGATGAGTTCAAGTCACTGTGCAGGTGGCCCTCTGCTATCCTGTGTGTTTGCTACCTTGGTGGCAAACACACCTATCGTGTAAATCCCGATATATGTTTTCTGTCGTGTTGCATATCTTCGTAAGTCCAAAGTGGCAACCACCATAAATATCATCACATTTATTGGCAGCATAGATTCCATTCTCCGGTAATGCCTTGAGCATTCAGCTCCTTATTACATTGCTCTTTGGTGAGATTTACGAAGTTCAGTCAGTGCAGGCTGCAACACATACAGCTTGCGGTCGAATGAAGAGCCATTTGTGGATAGTTACCAAACCTGTATCCTTGATAAATTAACTCATAGGTGCAATCATGTACCCTGTGCAGACTAAAACTTTTTACTCAAAGTGAAGAGTGGGGACTAAAGTCAGGCTCTTTCATGTGAGTGACTTTAAAACACTATCTGGCACCGAGAGAGTGAGACTGAAAGCCTTGGCGGGAAGCACAGATCAATCTGTTGTTTAATTAGGTACTTTTTTTGCATATGTAGCCTTTTTCTGCATGTACCACACATCTTTCTTCTTTTGTCCTGCTGCTTATTATCATTGAGTTGAGCGTGATTTAGAGCTGCTGTACGGGGGATGATTGATGTCAATAGGATCTTGGCTGAGCATTGGCGGCACTACAGGCCTCATTCCAAACACTTTAACATCGTATTCAGTAAACAGTAACAGAAAACGTACATTGGATCCTATAAACCATAATGCCATGAGGGTGAGTTGATTGAAGATGTGGAATGTTTTTTTGAAGTCCAGTTCAGAAAAAAAAAAAAAATTGGATGCTTTCAGAATTAAAACATCAGCAGATCGTACACACAAGGCACAGATCGCTACAAAAACAACAGATGTGGTTTAAAAAAAAAACAACTTTAATACCTACAGTACACAGATAAAATGGGAGCTGCATTGCCCATTAAATAATGAAAACAGGGCAGCGCAGAGTCGACTGTTTCAGATAATGGATGGATAATGAAAACAATGGTGAAAGGTTGAATAAAGTTGAGATTATATGCCTTTGAAGTCTGCTGAGGGAAGAAACAGACAAAAATTAAGAATACCACTTATGTCATTCAAATTCAAAATTTGATCCAGATGCCTCCAAATTTGGAGTGCAAACTGAACTCTTTCGCTCAGCAAGCATCAAATGACTGGGCATGTGCTGTGTTTATTTTTTGAATTCAACTTTTTTTTTTGGGAGGCGGGGGAATGTTCACTGTCATGTATGATTGAACAAAAAACTTCCGCATATCTTACATGAGCTCACTTCAATGAGCATTACTACGTGCATTTTTCCTCCAACAGAAGTGTTTGAAGACTCAACAAACACGGCCCCATTTCTGGAAGACTGGCACCCAAATCACTCAGTGTGAAAATTACTGTAACTCAATTTTCGTGCCAGCACAAGTCTAGTCTAGTGTGTTTGGGCCCATGTTACACCTGTCTGGTGCCGGCGCCCGAAGCAGCCTCACCACTGACGCACCTGATAATTTGACGATGGAAAGCAAACTACTCTGAGTGTAAAAATGCTCACATAGTTATTTTCGAAGCAGGACAATGGTTTTGTCATGTGTTTGTGAATTTGGTAGACATGCTACGCCTCAGTGGGCGTTCCTGCCGCGCCCTCGCTGCGCATTTTGCAATTTAATGACAAGCAGTAGACAAAACTTTAGATGGGTTAAAAGGTGATCTATTTTGCAGCGCAGGTTGTCTAATGCGATTTTGGTGTGTTTAATCGAGGCACAGACAGACAGGCGCTCTGTGGATACGTGTGGTGGACTTGATGGTCATTAATTCAGATATACTGTATGACACCAGTGTCAGACACTCCCTCTGAATCATTGGAGAAATCAATTCATTGAATGGATTATAATCATTTCTATATAACATTTTTATAGCACCCCGTCACTATTGTGTCGGGTTTCACACACGCACGCACAGACGGTTGGAAGGTGCAAGGTCGTCTCCAATTGTACACATCACACACCATCGATTACATCATCCGAAAGTGGCGATATTACAGTTTACATGCCAATGTCATGCACAAACTCCGGCGAGCGTGATTTCTGTTTCCGAGAATGGCATACTCAGGTATGCGCTCCGTACGGCCCTGATTGTTATGCAAATGTGGGATGCCGTGAGGATTGGCCCAGAGAACGTGAAGTGAGCAGAAGTACAGTAAGCTGACAATGTTATCAATCTCAAACAGTGAGATTCCAACTTTGTCCCAATAGAGTATTTTTTATCCAGTCCGACCATGCCTTTCACGACTTGTTGACAAAGTTTGTGATGAACTTCCTCTTCACTCTTTTGTGACAAGTAAGAGTGTTAAAAAAGGAGACGAATGTCTATCACCAACACATTGTGCCTTTATTAAAGTTAAACACTAGTTTATGCAAGTATGACACTTGTGTGTGTGAAAAACAAATTTGAATTTCTAACCGATCGTCGGTCGGTCGTCATTCAGGAACTTATTGTGTTCAACTTCAGTGGTTTGACTGTCATGTTTATGTGTTGCTATGTTGCTGTTGCTTGAAGCATCAGCGACTTCTGTACCGCTTTGTAGTGCATTATCTGCCTGTTGGGTGTGTATGTGGATTTAAACAGTGATATCAGATGTGGGTATGTGAAAGTACATATAGAAACTCGTACTAAGACATGCAAAGTAAATCCAGCAAAGTTCTACCATCCCTTTTTTTATCCGGCCAATGTGACTTCCATGAATATGACAGGTGAGACATAGGTACACAAGCAGCTAAATGAGCCCTTTGTCAGATATATGTACCAAAACATTTCTCAAATGCAAGGGATGCTCTCGGTACAATAGCCGGCTTTTCAATCTTGCACCTTTCATGTGTGACTGTGGCATGGGAACATTAAATGGCAGATCTAATGGGGCTCCTGCTCACTAGAATAACTAATAGCCCATCAGAGGTAAGGAGCCGCGACTTCCCTCAGCTTTGTTATTCCTTGCCCTCTACAGCTTAAGGGAGCAACCCAAGCTGTTAAAGATGTAATGGGATTTTTTTTTTTCCATTCCAGCGCCATGTTTGGCTCCAACTATTGGAAATGCAGCAACACACAGAACAGAAAGAGGCTGTCTTAACATGGTCAGGTTTTGTGTTGGAATTACACGTTCATAGATAATGTTGCATTATCCGGTTACACCTTCTGATTCCTATGAGCTTCCTGTTTCTTGGCCATTGTGACTTGCATCAGAACACCGTGTTGTATGACAGCATGAAAAGTACATTCAAGGGCTGTGTCACAATAAAAGCGATGAAGGTGGCTTTTCACAGGAACTCACTGGCGCGCAGAGTGTCAAGATGGATGAAAGTCACAAGCAATCCTCCTGTTCTTTGTTGTTTTTTTCCCCGCATAGCAAACTCATAGCTAGAGAGGAAACTATATCTAATGAATTCAAAGCCTGTTATATTTTTCCCCATGGCCTGACCAGCATTTTCATTTAAGCGTCGCGATGGATTTCCACCAGCAGGCTGGCCCCCGCACACTGAAAGCTTGAACGATGTTGAATCTGATCAACACTTTGAACGTGCGGAGATCCGCAGTCTTGCTGTGGCACATCTACTGACGTGCTCACACAGCAGGCGCATCTAGTTGACGTCCACCCACAGATCAACCCCTGCGGAGGTAGCGCAGATGATATAGAGACAAAAGTACCTTTATCTCAGCCAGCGAGGTGTTTGTAGACTTTGGAATACATAGCAAGCATTAGCCAAATGAGCATAGCCTGCTCAACAATAAATAGCCCTCTCAGCGACAGCGATTACTACAGTGGACAACTAATCATGTTATCAGGTTACAGGGTGCATGAAAGGGTTAATGTAAGGGGACATGAAAGTATTGGCACCGCTGTGAACAAAATTATTGGAAAGCTTAGCTATTAATAAAAGAAGAGGATCTGAAGATGGAAGGAAAATGGAAAATGTGGGGAACATTTTCCATTTTCCTTCCAAACTGTGCAGCCAGAAAAGATTGTACCTTTTTTTTTTTTTTTTTTTAGGGACACTTTGTCACGGTTGATTTGTTTGGGATCAACAGGTGGCTCTGTAGGGCTCCTCCTACAGCGGCACACCTGTTGGTCATCATGTCATTAGTAGGTTTTCTGTTAAAAGGACTCCCAGCCCGACCACTCAGTGTTGCAGTCATTGTTTTTGTTGCTGACTCTGTTCCTGTTAGTGTTTTGCTTCTGCCATGGGTTTTTGTTTGTTACTTTGGATTCTTGGTTTGTTCTGGATTTAGTTTTCTCAGTATTTTGTTAATACAGTTTGTCAAGTTCACCCTGCTCCTCCCTCCTGCCTGCTTTTTGGGGTCCTCCACCCCCACCGTTCTGCGACACACTTTTTGAAGATTTAGGATATTATTTGCACTTGCACATGTGCATCTTTCTGACAGCTCTTCTGGTCATTGCCAGAAGTGGCTAGCCGGAGGTTGGTAGAGCCCACAGTCTCAAAAGTAAAGAATTTTTCACACTGATTAATTAATATTAAGGAAGGTGATTTGCCGGCGGAAGTTGACACTTATTCGTGCCTGCGCATCTTTCAGCTTCGTTCCACAAATCGGACCAACTTTGTCCATCCTATATGAAGTTGTGATTTTTATGAATACACCAGAACGGGGTGCTGCAAACTGTATGTTTTTGGATTATGATTTTCATTTGATTAACCTGCTTGAATACTTTTAACATTGTCTTCTTAAATAATTTTATTTTTTTTATTAATTACATTTTTGTACAAGTGATTAAAGTTGCAAAGCTTAAAAATAATGCTGCTGGGAAGAATATCTTTATACGCTCAAGGTCAAGACATGCGCGGCAACTGAACTTTGATATCATCGCAGCTATAGAAGAAATTGAGCAAAAGAAAAGAACCAAGGTAAGTTAATATCAAGGGCACTAAAATTACAGCTCATTCTTCACAACAATGATATTTGTCTTTATAACTGAGATTGTGCATATGAGTCAGCTGATCCAACTGTCCGTACAGTTCGGGCTGACTACTAAGGGGTAGATGATTCTGGTAATTGGTGAAGATCCATTTCTATTTTAAACCTCAACATTTATACTTCATATATTCAAACATATTGATGAGGTGAGAGTACGAACTTTTAAATTCGAAATATAAAGACCTCCTGACATACCGTATGTCATTGGGCAAAAACCTTCTATGTCAACATTTGGGAATGTAGATTTAAAACAATAGTAATAATAATAATAATAATAATGAAAATCTATATGATTGGTCTGTAAATCTGCCTGCTTATGTGTTACGGTATTTATTTATTTTTTTTCAAATGATTGACCAACAGTGCACTGTTTTGTGAAAAATTCGGATGCTTTTTTGTGCGTGTTCTCCCTGGGCCTGCGTGGGTTTTCTCCGGGTGCTCCGATTTCGTCCCACATTCCAAGAACATGCATAGCAAGCTGCTTGAACACTCCAAATTGTCCCTAGGTGTGAGTGTGAGCGCGGATTGGTTGTTCGTCTCTGTGTGCCCTGCGATTGGCTGGCAACCAGTTCAGGGTGTCCCCTGCTTACTGCCCGAACACAGCTGGGATAGGCTCCAGCACACCTGCGACCCACATGAGGAGAAGCGTTTGGATAATGAATGAATGAATATATTCTAAGCATTTCCTTGTTATAAACCCCTCATGATAGTAACTTAAACTATAGTTGAATCAACAGTTTTTCTTGACTTCGTTATATGGTTTCAATCATAACGGCCCTCCAAGTGAAACGGTAACTAAAATCTGTCCCGCGACAAAAATGAGTTTGCCACCTCTGCTTCCGAACATCTGAAGTGGACTTCTTTTAATTTTAATTGAGGAGCCCATGTATACCAAAGAGGTTAATGTGAAGACCGTCTGACTTTACAGCAAATATTTTACATCAAACACAAATTTCCTTCACCAAGATTTCAGGGCCATGTGCAGTGAAATGTCAAGGCTGTGACAAAATAAACAGCAAGACAGTCAGACAGAACAAGGCTCAACATGATGTCCTTTTTAATGGTTTGGTGAGCTTTGAATTATTTGGGACTCCATGAGGTCTGAGATTCCAGTTCTGAAGAGAGCTTGTCATACAATAATTGCAGCCATTACTTGCATTTAAAAAAAAAAAACGATTGCAGGCTAATGTATGCGCTGCTACATTTTGCCTTCTTCATTAAAACTTGACAAGTGCGAGTTCTGCTTTCAGAACAATGGATAGTTCCATCTGTCAAAGTAGCCATTTACCAGTCACTCAATTCATCCTAGCCTTATGTCAGCCCATGCAAATGAAACTTGCTATTTGACATTGCAATTTTGCAGACATCTCAAGCGTGACTTTATGTGTGTGTGCGTGTGAGAGTGCGCGCGCGCGTTTTTATGTGACCTCATAATGAACAGGGAGCAAACTCTAATATAATTCTATTTTATTTTCTTCCTGCCCCAAAGCTTGGGGATTTCAGGGACACTCCACGAAATTTGGGCATAACTGTAGCAACCCCTATCCTTCTTTTGGGTATATAAAGCATTATTGTCTCCTATGGATGGAAGTAGTGTTTGCCTGGAACACATTGTGCAGCTGTGCGCGCGTGATATTGGCCGAGTATTTGTTTGCTGTTTGTTCATTGGGCATGAGATGCAAGCTGTCGATGATTTAAAGTGTCAGAAATAAGAAACAAAGATCAGCCTTTGCAATGTTGTGCTTTGACTTGCCAAGACAGTAGCTTGTACTTCGCCCCTGCAAAAATGCACGGAAGGCAGGCATTCTCATGACCTGGGAAACCAAAGTTCATTTTGCTCGTGTGGAAAACCCTTTGAGGGAAAAGGAAATTTGTATGTGTCCTTGAACTAGGGCTCAGTGATATTGTCTTGAAATAACGCAATTTTTTTGTCTCACAAAAATTTTATTTTCTAATTTTAAATGATTTTTCCAAAAAGACAAAATGTGCTTTTTGGCCCTCCTGGGATTTGCTTTATATCACCTGAAACCAAAAAAAGCTCTGAAACCTCGAGGCATGAGTTTCCAACCTGTAAATGGGCATCTTGTCTTTGATAGTTTGCCTTCAACTGGCTCCTTTCTTGTCAGACGCAAAACCATGCGAAAATGAGTCCACTCGTGTCTGTGTCTCAGCAAGAACGAACCTCCCTAGTTGCTTTTTTAGAACTTGTTGCTAGAGGGGTGGAATAAATAAAAAACTAACTAGACAACTCTGACTGCTTTTGCAAACAAGCTCCTTGCTGTTTACAGCAAGCGCAGGCTTTTAACTACACATAAAAACAAAAGTCTATGAGTTTCAACAACAACAACAAAAAAATCAGTCTGAGCAACAAACTCAAATTACTGTAATTGCTCATGCCTGTGGAGTGAGAAGTAACGCACCCAATATTTTTAGGCAGGTGGTCCAATAGTTTGCCGCCTCATGTTGAATCTTGACATTGTCAGAAAGGTCCTGAGACAACGGGCCCTATTTTCGTGGACAGTCTACATCGCGGAAGCAGAACTTAGTCGCTCGAGTCCATTCAAGAAATCGATGCATGCCAATACGTTTATAAGGAACGGCAGGCAAATTGCCACGAGCAGATGATATAAAGAGATCACAGTTTACTGCTTTGCAGTGGGCACTTGGGGACTGATCGTTTGTTCATGTGTGACGCCCCCCCCCCCACCTCCCATAGTTGTGCTGTGGCCAAGGATCGAATGAAGATGATGGTCATAATAATGTGTTCAATTGATTCCTAATATGACTCACAGGGTTCGATGCATGCTGTTGTCATATTTATGAATGAAATACATTGGTGTCGGAGGAGCTTAGAATCTGTCAGCACCTCAATCAAATTCACCCAAATTGCATTACACCACAAAGTCATTCAGACAAAATTAGGTTTAAAAAAAAGAAGGAAAATAAGAGCCAGTTAAATAGAAACAAATGCATTAGACTGATAAATGAATTAATCAGCGACTAGCTAAAAAGGAATACTACTTAGATAAATAGTCCCATGAATAGTTAAGGGGACAGATAAAATATCACGTAAAGGCTAAACTAAATAAGTGTGGCTTGAGCCTCCTTTTAAAAATACAATATCAACAGTCTGTGGTCTGATGCCCTCTGGGAGGCTGTTGCAGTGGTGCGGCCAATAATAATAATAACAACGAAGTACCCGTAATACTTACTGACATTGACCCCAAAAATTTTGAGATTTGAAATTGGTATGTAGCTGTTAATACAGCTTTCAGACTTTGAATATTAGTTGATTGTGTAGTTAAATCTATTGTTGTACAACAATCAAAACAAAAATGAGCAAGTTGTCTGACTTACTGACTTTCTGCGCTGAATGAAAAAAAATGGCAGTGATCCAGTTGAATGCGAGAGAGAGAGAGAGAGAGAGAGAGAGAGAGAGAGAGAGAGAGAGAGAGAGAGAGAGAGAGAGAGAGAGAGAGAGATGGTTTCTATTAGTTAGATATGATAGTGGTGCTAATCAAATGTGGATTAAATCAGGTAAATCGCCACTGCAGGCCCAGGTAACAAATGCATAGATTGCCCCTGGTATTCACGGTATACTGTATATTTTACTCCATTGCAGAGAGAAAGGCGTGACAGCTCCTCGGGTGACTGATATTAAATCTGTGTCATGTGAGGTTACATTGTATTGTCCATGTAAAGTATATACAGTGAAGCGAAAAAGGAACATTCTGTACATTGTGTAACATTTGCAGATTCGACAAGGCCTTGTCAAGCTTTGCCAACGTATTCTTGGACCGTGCACCATTGTCCAGGGAGCACTGGAGGGAATCTTCAACAACACACCTCAAGGTTTCTACGATGATACCATTTGTTTCATCAAGGTAAAGGGAAGGCAGATTTGCAACAAAATGATCGTTTGAGAAGCGATAACTAAGTCATTTTTGAAGATTTTTTCACTTTCAACCCATCAAACTGTTCAGTGGCATCAGACCTAACTATACATGTATAGTTTTGATTGCTTTTTTTTCTTCTGTCAGAATTACAAAAGTGTGAGTACTGTGTTATGACTATACAGTATATCAGTAACTAACTCAGGCATGTCCAGCTCCGGGCCTGGAGGGCCACCGTCCTGCCTGTTTTCCACCTGTCTCGGCGGCAACACACCGATTCAGATGATCAGCTCATCAGCCAGCTCTGAAGCAGCATGAGAACGATCCTGGTTATTTCAATCAGGAGTGTCGCTCTTGGGAGAGCTGGAAAACAGGCAGGACATCGGCCCTTGAGGACCGACTTTGGACACCCCTGCTTAACTCTACACATGCCCGATATTGTGTGTTGTGTATTAATATTACATAGAGGGAGAGAGTGAAAAAATGTTGTACGTGGTAATTAGAACCGTAAAAAGGTCAAAAAGTCACAAAACCCGAAAAATTTAGAAGTAACATAATTTATTACAAAACAAAACAACCAGCAACTACTGTGCAAACTTGAAAATTAGAACGAAGAACAAACACAACACTTCCCTTTTTTTCACAATCAAAACAAAAAGACATTGTGTTTATGGCAGATGGCTTTGCCACATCTGCCAGCGGCTTCTCGCAGAAGCTGCATTGCTTCCGCTTGGCAGAATGTCCTGCTACTGCTGCCACAGCCTGTTCTGCAACCTCACCTGGAGCCCTCGTTGCCCTTCTTCCACATTCAGGCTCAGTGAGGGCCACTCCCACCTCAGTCAAAAGAAAATTATCCATTTACTGTATAAAGTGTTTTTTCGTTCCATCCCACATTGATATTGGTGTACAAAACAAATGCATTGAAGCATGAAATGTCTATCATATGGTCAAAAAGAAAAGGCACATGGGCTACCTTTGTGTTCGCCTGCGGGTTGTGCAGGAGATGCATGCCTGCAAAACAAAACAAAAAAAGCATCAGATGACAAGACAGCTTTACAGAACGCCTTAAACTTGTGCTTACTTGGTCCAGGTGATCCACTGCACCCTTGACCCTGTTATAGTCCAATATAATTTGGGGCTTTTGTTCTGGTCTACTCAGCCTGCAAGACCACGTGAATAACTGTCCATCTTGCGTTCGAGGCAAGTATGTTTTGGTCGTTGCCAATGTGTCTGGTGGGGTTTCAGCCCATTGGACAGTAGCTTCCGGCTGAGGATGTTGAAGCTGTGTGGGTGGCGTATCTTCAGGAGAAGCAGGCACGCACAGTAGGTGGCGACGGTTGCATCTCAGAGTCGCCTCCTTGTGCGTCTCGATGACATAGGATCTTGTAGTTGTGCCGTCACCAGTAACGACAGCGGACGTTCCCCAAGCATTCTGATGATCCAACTTTGTGAGAACAGAATCACCGGTTCTCAAAAGTCTTGTGCCATGACGTCGATTAAAGTACAAGGCTTGCTTCTGTTTCTCCCTTGCATCCTTACTTCTTACCGCAACCAGATCTGGCCATTGAGGTTGGAGGTTCGACTATAGCGTTGGGAGTGTTGTTTTAATCCTTCTCCCCATAAACAGTTCTGCCAGGCTTACGCCTGTGGTTGCGCATGGGGTGGAACTGTAACACATGAGAGCGAGTAAAGGGTCTTTTTGCTTTAGAATCCTTTTTGCAATTTGTACACTCCTTTCTGCATGTCCATTGGCTTGTGGACAATGCGGGCTCGAAGTAATGTGTTTGAAGTCAAAGACACAGGAAAACTTCTGGAACTCATCAATCTGGTCTGGGCAGCCATAACAAGCAAAGAATGATTTCAGCTTCAGCATGACCTCTGAGGCAGTTGTTGTTGACATATGGAGTATCTCGATGAACCTGGAGAAATAATCTGACACTACCATGTTGATGTGCTTATTATAATCACAAAGATCGATTGCAAGTCTTTGCCAAGGTCTTGCAGGAATCGGAGTTGAGATGACGGGCTCCTTACGCTCAGTGTGCTGCGTCTCACGGCACATTTGACAGGACTCCACTTTCAGTTTGATGTCAGGGGAGATTCTGGTCCACTACATGGATGCATTGGCCCGCTCCCTGCATTTGGTTAGGCCCTGATGTCCATCATGGATCCGATCCAAGATGTCACCTCTCAAAGGGGCGGGAATTAATATGCGACATCCTCTGGTGACAATACGTTTGCACTCTGACAGTTCACGTTTAACTGGATAATAGTCTCTGATGGCAATAAGGACATTTCCTACATAATCTGACCAACCTGACTTGATATATTGCAGTAGCACCTTCAAGTTACTGTCAGCTGCTGTGGCTAGCTTTATAGTCTCAAGCTTTTGTGGTGTGGCTGGCATGCCGGACCGATGATGGCTACAATGTAACACTACATCGGAATGAGTGTCACTTCCCTCTGTTGTACACTGTAATGGGCTATGGGAGATTGTGTCAGCTACAGTGAGAGTCTTGCCTGACGCATATTCAGCTGTAGGCTTAAACCTCATAAAGTCTCATCAAGAGTCTTTGATCAGAACTGTTCCATGTGATGCGCACATACGAACACATCCATAGGCACAGACACACATAGACCTCTTTCAACAATCCAGATAGTCTTCATGATTCAAAATGGCTGGAGCGTGTTTTTTGCCTGTGACGGAATGCCTGGGAGGCGAAATATTCGTTCGGTTCTAGTGCTATCTGGTGGGGCAAAGAGTTAAAAACTCTAAATCCACAATTTTCTTTTTCATCCTGTTACTGGGTCACCAGTGAAGTGATTTTTGCGGAAATTACGTGAAATGCATTATAAATCACCAGGTTTACAGTCTATTGAAAATTTGCATTTATAATGGGTGTCAATCTGCCTAATGTTAGCGTTTTACGTCGTTCATAGTTTTAAAAAATCATTATAAGATATCCCAATTGTAATGTTAAAAAATGTCCAGCAGGGGACATTTTGAACTTTGACCCATTTTGACATCCTTTGCAAATTTTTCAGCTTCATGGGGTTATTGTTCACTGTTTAGGCAGTGGTGTACACCTGTCCAACGTAGAGCTAAGATCCTAACAAAGTCCTAACAAATCAAGCCCGACCCGAACCGGCCCAAGTGTCCAAAAATGATCAAATATTGTACACATAGTATTGTTCACCTGCTTACATATGTCAATAGAAAACCTCCAGAAAGATATTGTCGTGAAAGGTGACACGAAAGCGTGGATAGTAGAAAGCCTAATGAAGGAATGGTTGACCGAGTGCTACGGCAGGGAACAGTGCCCTTTTTTTTTTTTTAAACCAGCCGAATGAGTGCTGTTTTACAGCCGCGTTACAGGCAAAGAAAAATGAAGGTATGTTGTTCAACGTTTGGAAATATCTCAGGTTACAATGTGGGCGCCTGCGGCTTATAGACAGGTGCGGCTTGTGTGTGTACAAAATCGTTTTTCCTGTAAAAATGTTGTGGGAGCATCTTATAATCAGGTGCGCTCTATAGTCCAGAAATTATGGTAATTTGATTTGTTTTTGGGTTTTTTGGGGGTGTGCGTGTGTGTGCGCATGTGTTTTGAATGGTGCATGTTGGCTAAGAGGAGACCATATTACTTGAAATGGACTTGAAGACCTAATTTGTTAGGCCGGTGCCCGTTGTATGTTTTCCTGCACTTCCTTGTTCCACCCCAAGTCTTCATTTGTGTCTGGTAACGTTGCACTCCATCCTGTTGGTGTCAAATTCAGTATGTGTCTTTTTCTTCCATAGTCCAACGCTGAGATTTGTTTCAATGAGCTGTCCACTGTACCTGGCTTGAAGCCCATCCTGCCCTCAGGAGCCATGTACTTGATGGTCAGTATGACACGTGGGTAGGACTGCAGCTGCAAATTAGTGCACTGATTTATGAAGTAAAGTACAACATACTGTGTCACAATTCAGTTTTATCGAATAACTGTCTGTCAGAATGATGTTACATTTACCATAGCGACTGCTTTGTTTTTATTATGTTTTACAGCAGTCGATAGCTTGTAAATTGTTATCTCAAAGAATACAGAGGGTTCACGCAAATTAATTTAGAACCAATACCTGTATTCACAAAACTTTGCGGTGGAATGACGCACAAAAAAAATTACATTTTACCAACCAAGTACAGTATATTTCCATTGGAACCACCTAACCCCCAGAATCATTTTTGCAACCCATGTGCGGAGGGAGTCCACATGGACCAACACACCAACAAAGTTTGATGAATGGTAATACTGTACTGTAGTTCAGCCTTGTTTGAGGTCTGTTTATCTATTTATTGGCCTACTACTCATCATTATGACGTTGCTAAAAAAAATAAAAATGTAATCATGGCCCAAGACTTTTGTACAGTGTGTTGATCCCACTGCTGCGGAAGTCTCTCGCTGGTCATGTGTAGGCATCATTGCTGGTGACTACACTAGGTTTGAGGCACAAGACTGGAGACGTTTCTTATTTTTGTGTGGTCGCTACCACGGAGTCGCTAAACACCCGACGTGCCTCAGTGCACCGTCACTGCCAGAAGCGAACTGCAGGGAAGCGCCACTCCCTTTATTTATATACACCCCATAACATGGTATCCCTCCACACAAAATAGTACCAAACATTAAGCAATAGTGCCAGTGGCATACATCGTCACTCAACACAGTGCTGTATTTAAGTGAGAAAAGAATGCTCACTTTTGGTAGATACTGTCAGGTAGGTATTCGATATTATATCACAATATACTTGTCATAATGGTTATATTTTAGGTTGGGTTGTGGTGCAGAACTGCATTGAATAAAAGAAAGGCCCATTTTTATTCGCCGGAATCTCTCATGTAGGAAGTAAATAGGCAAGCAAAATAGTATTGATATATTATTTACATATGACACCATACTGTTCCACATCGCTGCAAACTACAACCACAAAAATAAACAAATAAACAAAAACATAATTGCGTCAATAAAAACTGAGTGTTAATATCTCTGTAAAGGAGGATGTTTTGACTCAGCTCTTATATTGGATCTCAAGGATGTAAAAGGGTTCATTTTCTATCCTGCTGATCCTGCTCAGGGTCACGGATGAGCTGGAGCCTATCCCAGTTGACTGCAGGCAAAAACCGAACCACATACAGAGTTGGCCACTATTTAAGCACAGGGCCCACAGAAAGACAGACAACCATTCACTCGCACATTTGTACCTTCACTGAGTGCACCAAAGGCAGGCAAATTTACCACTGCACCATGACCGACTGGAATACATACTACCGGTTCTTAGTTTTTAGAAGCAAAGTCCATTATTGTTGAAAACTAACACTACGTTTGTGCGGCGCTTCATACGCTTCCTTATCTGTATCCGGTTACCAATTACCATCACCAGTTTTTGTAATTTTGGTGGGTTTGCATCGGTGTTTATTTTGCCATTTTGTGAATAAGGATAAGAAAAAGAAAACCTTTATTTGTCTCACAATGGAGACATTCCCAATGTACAGCAGCAAAGTTATGAAAGGAAGAAAGTAGAAGAACAAAAAGTATAGGAGCTGCTGTAAAGGCAGCCACTCTGAAGTCATGGTAACATAATAACAAAATAATACAACACAACACATAAGACACAGACAGTCATTCAATCTTAACCACTTTTCTGCATACTTTGTTGTTTGAAGCGGTTATAGATTATTGAAATGATTTTAAAAAATCGAACAATACCCTCCACTAATCGAACAGATACATAGCATCTAATTGTGTGTGTGTCTTTTCAGATTGGAATTGACATAGAGCGCTTCCCAGATTTTCAGAGTGATATTGACTTTACTGAACGACTGGTGACCGAGCAGTCAGTTTTTTGTCTGCCTGCAACAGTAAGTTCCCACCTTCAGCACTTTTGTCAGGAAAAAAAAAATGCCAGAAATCCAGCCACCGTGTGATATTCAGAGCCTCTCCTCTCACAGGCTTTTGAGTATCCCAACTTCTTCCGCATTGTGGTGACAGTTCCAGAGCAGATGATGTTGGAAGCATGTGGTCGGATCAGGGAGTTTTGCCAGTGCCACTATAGGCCAGGCAGACGTGACAAAAACGACCTGGATCAGTGATGAAGAAGACTCCAACTCATGTGACGGTGTGGAAATGAAAATTTAGCGCACATACTGAGCAGGAATTTACATTGACCAATTTTAGATGCATATCTGAGATGTACGAATCAGGTGCTGTTTGATGTCACCGCATTTTCAACTGTCCTCTAATTTGTCTTTTGAATGGTCTTTTATTTATATCATGTATGCATCTGATGCTAACCTCCTGTTTGTTGTTTATTTATCTAATAGTTAGTTATACTTTTTAAAGCCAGCTATTATTTAATGTCAAATTTAGGATTGCAGATCATGAACATGGCAATGTTTAAATCATCTTATTGTGAAGATGTCTTTTTTTTTTTTTTTGCTCTCGGCAAAGGTGGTCCTCTGGATGGGTTGTAACTGGGAAGTGAAATTCCTTGTGTGTTTCTTGCATCCTTAGCCAATAAATCTGATTCTGATTCAAATTCTAATTCTGATATGTTTGTTTGATGTATAGATGAGTTTCAATGTTTGCAAACATTGCCTCCAAGATGCGCACACATCTTAATGACGTCACTTTTCTTCTTAATTGCCTCTCACGTTGAACTTCTTCACTTTGACATTCAGAGCACTGGGCAGAAATCACATCGTGTCATCAGCCCCCGCGGGCCTTTGCGATGCTTTGTTTTAATAAAACAGTCGGATTCCCCTGGTCCGCACCAGTTCGAAGCCAGCTGCTAGGCGACCCAACGGAGAGACTCACTCCGTGCCACCACCCCCTGGAGATTTGTCAAAAGAGAAGAATCTGTGCTTGATTGTTGCGCCTTCTTGGCAGCACTCATGCACCATCAGTGATTTTCATTGGGAGGAATGTCGGTGCCATTTGACTGTCGCCGCTTGTTTTTTTTTGGGCCTTTAATAGGCAGCATTTTTTTACAGCGCCGTTTTGTTTCGCAGAGATGCCAGCGCTGTTGTACAGTCTGTGCTGGTATGGTTCGTTGGATGGCACGAGGATGAGGAGAGAGAAGCGTCGGGGCTGAGATGCATATTTGGAATTGAGAGTTGCCGCTTGGAATTTAAATGGACGCTACAGCTTCTTTCATACTTAGCCTGTAGCCGACGTGTGCACATTTTGAGCATGACGTCTCTGATCCACTGGTGAAAGGACACTTTGATTCTCTCCTCTTTCAACTATAATTGCTTCAATCAACAAAGCGCATGCAGAAAAAGTGGCTAAGATTGCATGACTGTCCATGTTTTATGTTATGTGCCGTGTTATATTATTTTGTTATTTTATGTGAAGAAACCCCTCCGTGGGCCGTCACCTTACCGTGGTGGAGGGGTTTGTGTGTCCCAATGATCCTAGGAGCTAAGTTGTCTGGGGCTTTATGCCCCTGGCAGGGGCACCCATGGCAAACAGGTTCTAGGTGAGGGACCAGACAAAGCACGACTCAAAGACCCCTAATGATGAGAAAGATAAATGGATCTCAGTTTCCCTTGCCCGGAAGCGGGTCACCGGGGCCCCCCTCTGGAGCCAGGCCTGGAGGTGGGGCTCGTTGGCGAGCGCCTGGTGGCCGGGCCTACACCCATGAGGCCCGGCCGGGCTCAGCCCGAAGAGGCAACGTGGGTCCCCCTTCTTATGGGCTCACCACCCATGGGAGGGGCCAAAGGGGTCGGGTGCAATGTGAGCTGGGCAGCGGCCAAAGCGGGGACCCTGGCGGTCCGGTCCTTGGCTGCAGAAGCTAGCTCTAGGGACATGGAATGTCACCTCTCTTGCAGGGAAGGAGCCCGAGCTGGTGTGCGAGGTAGAAAAGTTCCGACTGGATATAGTCGGACTTGCCTCCACACATAGCCTGGGTTCTGGTACCAGTTCTCTCAAGAGGGGTTGGACTCTCTTCCACTCTGGAGTTGCTCATGGTGAGAGGCGCAGAGCAGGTGTGGGCATACTCATTGCCCCCCAGCTCAGTGCCTGTACATTGGGGTTCACACCGGTAGACGAGAGGGTTGCCTCCCTCCGCCTTCGGGTGGGGGAACGGGTCCTGACCGTTGTTTGTGTATATGCACCAAACAGCAGCTCAGCGTACCCACCCTTTTTGGAGTCCTTGGAGGGTGTGCTGGAGAGTACTCCTGCTGGGGACTCCCTTGTTCTGCTGGGGGACTTCAATGCTCACGTGGGCAATGACAGTGAGACCTGGAAGGGCGTGATTGGGAGGAACGGCCCCCCCGATCAGAACTCGAGTGGTGTTTTGTTGTTGGACTTCTGTGCTCGTC
>CAAKHF010022029.1:0-10757 GCA_901007745.1 Hippocampus kuda | reverse complement strand
AGTAGTCTTTTCCCGGTGTTGGGGTCAGAGCGGCCTCCTCTTCCCCGCGTGTTCGTTGAATTTCGGACGAGGAGAATGTTGGTAATCCAAATAAAGGCTGGAGGCGATGAACAGTTCCTTCGAAGGGTTTCAATTTCTTTTTCTGCAGTTTACAAATCGATTCGGGCTCCTGAGGGGTCCAGATTTCAATCAGGAAGCGTAGAAGAAACACATTCATGAGATTATATAGAGACAATATGATAATGAGAGGCGGGGAGGTACGCCTCTCATGCAAATTCCAGAAACAAAGAAAGTAACATGTCATCTGGCCCGGTGTGGCTGGACGAAGTTGGGAGTGGTGAGGTGAGACCAAACCACCACTACCCACCATTTGGTGTGATGGCAAGTTCCAGAACCCCCACTGTGCATACATCCTGAGATAAGAGGTCTTCCCAGGGGGGCTTAATAGCAATCAGGGACCGACCCAAGGTGCGGGGGGACAACAGAAGACACTTGGGAGGCCGTTAATCAACCAAGGAGGAAGAAGATAAATTCAACACTACATACGTTGTTTGAAGTGTGCAAACAGATGTTCAGGAAAGAGACTGGGATCAATAGTACTTGTAGTAAGGCGCAGTCCCTCAATAGCTGCAACACAGAAACTAGAGATAACAGTTCCTCTTTTGATGTTGAAATGTCCTCTGGAGGGGTCCTAAAAGTGCTGGGGGTGAGGGGGTACCAAAGGTGACTGCAATCACAGTAAGCAGGAAATACCTTCAACAGCATTCTACATTGTTTCTTTCAAATCCAACTAACAGAGGAATGATATCTCAACACTGGCCGGTCCTCGTGAAATCCCTCATTTGTAAAATCTGGGCGGTTGGAGCACAGTACGCCGGAGTACACCATGCTTGATGTAACCGAAACACAAATAGACTCGCTGGGGTCCTTGAATGATATTACCAGGTAAACTTCAAAATCTCCCTTTGCGGATGATGTAGTCGGCCGTGCGTGCGTGATTGGAGGCCGCCCTTCACACAATCGGGGGTCAATAGTGACGGGGGTGCTGTTAAAATGTTTTCAAGATTATAATTCATTCAGTTAATTGAGTTCTACAACGAATCTTGAGGATTGTCCCACCCTGATGCCATTTATGAATAAAATGGTTGACATCCATCACACGTAGCCCTGTGTTTGTCTGCCTGCGCCTCAGTACCAAAATCGCATTACACCACCTGTGCCATGAGTTAGCCCTGCTTTTACAGAGTCTAAAATCTGGTCTACATTTTGTAACACAATTTACAGATGCACTGAAGGGCGTGGCAGGTGCGCCCAATGAGGTGTAGCGCCGCCACAAAATTCAAAATTCACAAAAACGCGCTGAACTAGACCATTGCCCTCACACGAAAATGACAATGCACCTCTTTTTACGATGATTGCAGACTACTTTCTGTTCCCAAATTGTTGGAGTTGTGGATGAGGCAACTCGTGTGCTGAATCGCCTAAAGAGGCGGAACACGATCCCAAACACGGTGGACTTGCGCCGGCGCCAAGATGAAGCTACGCCCTTTTTTATGCCAAGCAGACAGGCGCCAGTCTACCAAAATAAGATATCAATACCCAAACACACATACCCAGGCAAAGTTGTCAGAAGGTTGAAGCTCTCAAAGGTTGATAAAAAGTTGTGCCTTAGAATGATTTGGCGGTTCCGTGCCTTACTTGGGCCCAAGGTATTACTCACAAATCAGCTATTGCCTAACTTGATGATGTTGATATTTAAACGATACATGATAACATTAAATTATTTATACCTAATCGTGGCTCAAATACCAAATACCATGTACATTTCAAATAGCGACTTATTAAACTAGCTTGGCATTGTTTATAAAATTCCCAACAGGCCGATTAGCAAATGTTGAAGCTTTATTTAGAATTTAAACCTTTGCCAGAAGGTACTTAGGAGTCCTTCATTTAATGCAGATGAAAAGACTTTTTTGTTGCGCATACCCTGCAATGTGATGACCAGATGTGGTCAAAAGTAGGCCAGCTGAATAGAGGATCAGGGTGAGAAGCCAATGAAATAGCTAATCCCAAAGGCTTTCAGAGAGGGTCTGCTTGTCTGAGCTGTTCTGTGCTTTAACTGACAGAGAGCATATCACTCGTACTCAATCCTTCAAGTGGTGATGTTCCCATAGTGCGACAATAAAGTCATGGAGAGATTGACTGTTACCTACAATTGCACAACACCCGTGTAGAGAGTCAGATGGCACAGTCCCACTAATGTGCAGTATGTTATTTGGATTAAAATATGTTCCTCCTGCTTGTCAGCCAACTCAAAACGAAAGCACAATAAACAATTGCCAAGAAAAATGTACATGGTGCTATTGATAAACGTTTTATTCTAAACATGGACAGTGAACATCTAACATCATTGACAGCGGCCCAAGCAACCTCTACTGTACCTCAAGAGGAAAAAAGAGTACAAACATTAGCTAGCACACCACTGGTCAGGAAGAGACAGGCAAACCAAACACAAACATAAACAAGAATGGGGTGATCCAAAAGGGCCATTCATACCATGCAAAGTGTGTACTAGAATATAGACACAGATGGCCCTATGTTCGCGATTAGGCAGATCACACCAACACGCATACGAGTGCAGGCAGTCCGACTTGAGGAAGGGAGGTGTGCGCCTATATGGGAATGAATACGATCCAATTAATCATAGCCAATCAAAGGGGCTGCTCTCAGTCAGCCGTGCAATGAAACTCATGCCATAGTGGAGTGCAGATTATTAGTTTCTGAAATGGGCAAGGAGGTGTTGAAAAAACGTAATTCATTGTTACGGAACAGCCCACCTTCAGGAGAAATGCTCTCTTAAAGGCTGAGCTTCATGTGTGGTGGATACGATCGGATTTTCTGCGCCTACCATAAACAACCCCTGACCGCATGACACAACTATGATTGGTGCTGGTGGTGACTTGCGCCGGACACAAAAATAAGGCCTTTCGTGTTTTGCTCGCATGAGGCTCTGTTTTATCGACTCAACATACACTAGTACTTTCTGAAGGAAATATCCTGTGGACCAGTGTTTTCCAACCTTTATACAGCCAAGGCACCTATTCATCTATCCATCCATTATCCGATTTGCTTTATCCTCACGAGGGTCACAGATGCGTTGGAGCCTATCCCAACTGTCTTCGGCCAGTAAGCGTGCTACACCCTGAACTGCTTGCCAGACAGTCGCGTGGCACACGAAAGAAAACAACCATTCACACTCACAATTTCAGCTGGAGACAATTTAGAGGGTTCAATCAGTCTGCCATGCATTTTTCTGGACTATGGGAGGAAATCCGAGTGCCTGGAGAAAACTCACGCAGACACAGAGAGAACATGCAAACTCCACACAGCAAGGCTGGAGCCTGGATTCGAACCCGGGACCGCTGAACTGTAATGTGCAAACCAGTCTTCCACCGTGGCCAAGGAATCTTTTTTTACATGAAATAAATCTCACAGTCTACCAACAACCACAAAGTATATCAATGAGCTTGTTTCAATTTATTAACAAAATAAATGTATGTATGATCTGAGCCTGTTTGGTTGAACACCAAGTTATTATTTCATTTTATGACTGGCAACATGTGGATACATAGGTCAATTGTACTTTCTGCTAACTAGTGAAAGAGGTTTTAATTGTTCCCCCTGTCACTGGCATTGACTGTAGAACGAGATACATTTTATACAATCTTTAGACCATTTCAGTAAAATACGATAATTACTAATAACGCTCAACACACAATGTGCCGTGGTCAAGTGGTTCGGAGGCACTGCTTTACACAACTTTTATGAATTTGTACTGTAAAAAAACATCGCATTTAAAGATACCTGTGTTTATTCTACAGTGTTACAATTATTTTATATTCTAAATACAGGATGGATAACAGTAACTGTCAAGACTTCAATAAATCAGTTGCACACATAGCTCATGTGTATGGTTTCTTATTAAAGACAACTTTTACACTATTTATCTGAACATTTACTAATATTAATGGAAGCAGATACCCCTGATACGGGGAGGTAGAATGCAGTACTTTTGAAGGTATTTTTTGGGATGTGAATTAACGATTTCTGACAAGAAAAACGAAAGTATATTCAGTAAGGCAAGTAAAACACACCGTTAATTTTGGGAGCATCAATTCATGAGTCAAACTTAAGAAAACATGTTTATTGTAGAATCGTCCCTTAATTAAAGGTGTCACTTGCTTGACATCAAATACATTCATCAGTTTATATGGCAATATCCATTTCCTGTACTGATGCTGCACCACCTGCACAAAGTGCAGAAATTAGACCCTCCACCGCTGTGTCGGGAAATGCCGTCTCTCCTTTGTCCGCTAGGAGGCAGTGTTGCTGTCTCCACTGAACCGGAGCAAGCGATCTCACATTTTTCGTTTAAAACATGGAAATGGAAAAACACAAAACGAGCCATTGTCTGATCTTGTATTATGAATTTATTGAACATAAGTTGGGAAAGGGAATACGACCGTAATTTGTTTCCCTCCTACTTACACGAAGACATTTTCCTCTCCTCTTTGTCCGCTTCTCTAGCGGCATAGAAAAAGAAGGAGCAGCAGAAGTACGTCTTGCGTCTCAAGGCAAGACAAGCTCGACGGAAACAAATATTTTGTTTCCCGACTTTTGTTAAATAAACACACAATGAAATATGAGATAAAGGCTCGTTTTTCGTTTCGCAATGTTTTGCAAGTCCATGATTTAAAAGAAAAACAGGACATAAATTGTTCCCCTTGAGTGGAGAGAGCAACACTGCCTGCTAGCGGACAGAAGATGGGTGGTCTTTCAACACGTGTGAATGTTGAGGCGTAACGTTTGTCAAAATTTCCGCCCATGTCTGCTGATCCACAAATTCATATTCGATAATTCACACGCAGTCATGATAAAAGCACTCATAGCATTAAAAAACGTGGAAATCACAAATATATTTGTGGGCACATGTTAAAATCGTGGATGTATTTGTGTAACTATTTTTTAGATAAATCTCCCCCCAGGTATGGGACTATGGCAGCAGAAGAGGATTTACGCTGCATTCGAGGAAAGTGGGAACTCGGATATTTCCAAATAGATTGTCCCAGTTACGACCTCAAAGTGTTTGAGGCAAATGCTAACAACAAAGACTGTTGACTGAGATAAATTGTGTGTTATTCTGGTTCATTCACAACACATTTTGACATGCAGCAAGCCATCTTCACAATTTCCTTAATTTAGCGAATACATTATCTTATCTTCAAAGCATTTCATTGATGTCGCCAAATAACTTAATGTCGGGAGTTTCTTCGCGTTGTCAGTACAAATCACGCTGTGTTACGTGAAGTTATGTTGAATAATTACATTAATGTTATGATAAATTAAGAGAGCTTAATATGTTTAAAATATTGTACATTGTGTTTTAATTGTGTCTCCATGGGATCGCCATTGTCGAGTGACATCACATTAAACTTGGGGCCCTTCATTTTTCCGGCTTCGCAACTCGGACCTTCCTGTTCAAAGTGGCATTGTAGTGTACGTTTTGTAGTCAGAAGTCGTAAAAGTCCGCCTTCCTTCCTTCTGCGAATTCAGCATTACAGTCTTATCTCAAAACAAGGACCCAACAACGCAAACTTTACTTTCTCAGTGGAAGGAGAATGTTTCTCATTCGAACGAAAGGGTATTCTTGTGTGAACGAGAAAGTTTCTCATTATTTCTCGTTTGGACGTGAACGTTTCTAATTCTCATGAGAAGCATATTTAATTTTTTTTGTTGTCATCCTGTCACTTTCGAGGCTCCGTAGATTTGTTCATGTGCCTGAGTGTTAAACAGGGAAATAATGCCTCAGTGGCGAACACTTTTGATGACAAGAGCCAACACAATTGACAGAACATGACAGCCTGTAAAGGTTAGTCTCATCAAGATTATGTGAGAAAGATGTTGACATATTGCATAGCCTTCTGCTCATCCTCAAGAAGAGTCTCCTTAAGCCATTCTTATCAAGAGAATCAAAAGCAAATATGGTGTTTTAACTAAAGCCCGAGCCTTATTAGAATGCGATATATTCATTGAAGAACTGGGCTTCAGGCCAAGTCAGATCCATAGGAACAAAACCACCAGAAAGAAAAAAATGACTGCGTCTGTACTGAGGCTTCTGCCATTGTAGTCATCTTTCACATCAGCCAATGTAGTGAAATATCCCCTTTTATTTTCAGCCTAGAATAAACAGAAAATTGCCCTTAGATATGAATAGTGTTGCTACCATTCCAACAGACACGTTAAGACCCAAGCGTTTACAAATGACTAACGCCAAAACAGTCTGAGGTCCTGCCTCATGCATGCTTACATCGGTCCTGTGACCTAGATGATAGGAGCACTGAAAAGGGGGAAGGATAGACATAGTTTTACATACATTTCATAGCTACCCTTTTAGTGCGTTACTTGCGTTATATTATATAAAGACATTTGAATTTTGGCTTTTCCAGTACCCGGCTCTATTGCCATTTAGTGTTAAAATATCAGGAGGAGGAGCCAATGGATTTATTTTTTTCGATATTTTTGCTTTTTCCGCGAACCGAATTATTCATGTGCCCATGGAAACAAAAATAACACGAGTGGGCACTAGAATATTTGTCTTACTCTGAATATTCTGTCTGTGTGCCCACGCACAAGAACGGGAGGTATGGAGAGAGAGGGAGCAAGAGCGAGGGAAAAAAAAGAGATCGAAGGGGAGAGAGAGAGAGAGAGAGAGAGAGAGAGAGAGAGGTCTCATGCAAATATGAGTCAAATGTTGAAGCCCCGGTGATTAGGTTGAGCTTTAGGCGCGGCTGGAAGACCGCTGACAAAAGACACGTCGCAAAATGCCTCTTCATACACAGCTAAAAGGGAGCTCATGTTGACTGGGAGGGAATCGTCCGTTCATCACCAGCAACAGTCAACCAATTATGCTTAATTAGAAAGAGCACTAGAAAGAGAAAATGACTTACCGCACGAATTGAGAATCTCTCCGACATTTGCTGAAGGCAAGGTGTGCGCCGTGCGGTCGGTGGCGGTCCTCCTGCGCGCGCGCGCGCTCTCGCGTGTAATGTTTTTTCAATGAAGAGGTCAGTGAGCGTGCGGGAGCCCAACCTTCCCGAACCAGCAGCCCGGCAAAGACCGAGTGAGCAGAAAGACTGAGCGAAGGAGAAAGACGACGAGCGTTATCTGTTCAGCACCGTACGGCTTCGAACAGCTCCCCGATGACGTCACTGCCTAGCCACGACGCCACGCCCACTCCCACATTGACGGTCCCAGAAAGATTTTGAGCCATTAACAAAAGTGACGCTGAGAAGGAATGATGAGGCGAAAATGAAAATAGTAACAATAATACATAATTGAAGGAATAATTATGTATTTTAGTTTTAGTTATCATACATTTGCGTACAGTATTCATAATAGTGAATTAATTATGCTTGCAATGAAGAATGTTTATGCTCTTACCAAATGAGAACGCTGATGCTCTTAAGAAAGATATACTTATGCTCTTAATAAATATATGTTCATCCATAATAAAGAATGCTTAGTACACTGTGTGACAGTTAGGGCACGCAACCAACCACCTTTCTGAGAATGTGATTGGAAAGAGATAAGGTAATAAGACAAAACAAGAGCAAGGTTGGACGCGGATGGAGCTCTCAACACCAGCTGCAGCTTACTTAGTGTTTTTGTAATGACTGCACGCATGTATGTAATTTTCACTCACATACACACACACACATAGTCAAACAAGTTCAGTGTGTGTCTTCAACAGCCCTCACTCCTTAAGTTGGGCACATCCCTTTATTGGATTCCCAATGAGAAAATAAATGAGAGAGCCAGCATGAAGATCCGTGGGTGACGTGCAGAAAATTGAAACCTAACGCTTCTCTCCGTTTCCCCCCTGGAGCCAGAATCGAGTGTCTCCTCTCCTCATTGGGTCTTTAAAGAATGTCTAATTGATAACTCTGGCAATAATATACTGTATAACGATTGCATCTAACATTTGTCACAATGCACATCTAAATAATTTACATCATGAATATTATGGTAATAAATTAGTCAAGTCTGTCACAAGACACAAGAATAAACAAAATATTAGGAGGACTCATTGGCATTTTCAACACAACAATCCAAGTTGTCGAGCAAACGTAAGAGTGTGAGACTGGCTGTTTTGCACAGGAGGCTTGCTATGTATTGGCTGGGGATTTGTTATTCAGTTTTAGGTACAATTATGGTTCATGGCAAATGGGTTGCCACTTGAACAGTACTTTTCTACCTCCGCTAACTCAAAGTGTTTTACACTTACCTCAGCTACGGAGCATCAGTAGCAACTGTGGGTTCAGTATCTTGCTTAAGGACACTTCGACTTGGTCGCAATGGCTGAGGATTGAACCACCAACCTCTGGGTTGGGAACCCACTCTGCCACTGAGCCACGCCACCCCTGATGCCTAAATATTATTCAGAAAACCAAACAAAAGAAGCATTTTAACTCAAGACCAGATACTCAATAGTGGAATCAAATTGCTCATTTATGACAATGTTTGTTTCCCAAAGCATTTCACTATCAATATTGCCGGCAGAACATTGTTTTGCCTTACATGCCTTTCATGTTCATAATATTAGAACTTCATTATCAATATTTGTTGTTAATCTTCTCTTGTAAAATTCACAATTTACCTCTGAAGTAGTGCACAGTATTTTCTTTATTACCATAAAACACATTGACTGTAAGACAAAAATCTGTGTTAATATAACTTTTTAAATTATGGAGGCAGTTATAATTTGGAGGAAATATGATTATCATGGGGCAGTTCGGTGGACGACTGGTTCACGCAACGGCCTCACAGTGCAGAGGTGCAGGGTCCGATTCCAGCTCCAGCCTTCCTGTGTGGAGTTTGCATGTTCTCCCCGTGCCTGAGTGGGGTTTCTCTGGGTATTCCGGTTTCCGCCCACATTCCAAAAACATGCGTGGCAGATCAATGGAACACTCTAAATTGTCCCGAAGTGTGATTGTGAGCGTGTATGGTTGATCATCTATGTGTGCCCTGCAATTAGCTGGCGATCAGTTCAGGGTGTACCCCCGCCTACTGCCCGAAGACAACTGGGCTGGGCTCCAGCACGCTCGCGACCCTTGTGAGGATAAGCAGATCGGAAAATGAATGGATGGGTGATTATTATGAGCATAATGTTGAACACCAACTCACACTTGTCTTGTTTTTTCACATGGTGTTGTTGTTTCGTCATGTGGGCCTGATGAGGACTGTTTTCAGCATTTGTGGCCATGGCATTCATCAAAGGAGAATCTATGCTTGGTGGTTGTGCCTTCTCGGCAGCACACGCGTACCAGCACTGATTTCTTGATAGGGAGGAATGTCAGCGCCATTTGACTGTCGTTGCTGGACATCTCCGGGGCGCTTGTGTCTTGCGCCTGAAGTAAGGTCGGTGCTGATGGACAGTCTGCAGCTGGATGGATGCATGGCTTGAGGAGCCGACGATGAGAAGAAAGGAGCGTCAGTGCAGAGCGCCGATGCGGATGTGGAACTGGGAGTCGCGGCTTGGAATTGAAGCGGATTTACATGGGACAGGAGAAGAGAGCCAATCTCTCTTTTTCGTTAATGGATGCTACAGCTTCTTGTTGCTTTCAAGCTTAGCTTGAAGCAGACGTGTGCACATTGGCAGCATGACATCTTTGATCCACTGGTGAAAAGGACACTTTGATTCTCTCCTCTTTCATCTATAACTGCTTCAGACAACAAAGTATATGCAGGAAAGTGGTTGAGAGTGCACAATTGTCTGTGTCTCATGTGTTGTTTTGTATTATTTTGTCATTTTTTTGTTAATTTTTCTTTTGATGGCGGCGCGGACACCCGCAGCGGCTCCTCTTGTTTTGTGTTGAGAGGGAAGAAATTTCATCTGTGCTGTATGTTTCACATACAGTACATTTGACTATAAAGTTTATCCAATCCAATCCAATTCAATACACTTCTGAATAAATGTCGAAATTCCCACTCATAGGCAAGAGGTTGCCCATGCTGGCTCAAAAATAGACACCAGTGAGAAAAGGTTAAAACAATGATTTTGGAACAGTGAGAACTATATCTAATACTTGCCTAGATTAGTTACCGGTACATGAATGTATCACAAATATGAGCTACAGCTCCCAACGCATGACGCCGTATACCACAAGATCAACAATGATTCATTTACTGAAAACAGACAACCTCTCTGACAGCATCAGTCAAACTGAACATTACTATTTTAATGCCAAATATCTTTTATAGCTGTTGGATGAAGTTCTATTGTGCAAGAATGTTTATGTATGTTTGACTCATTTCGATAAGTAGCTTTCAAATCCAGAGGAGAGACAAGAGAAAGATGAAGAGGTTTGGTGCCTGCCACATGGCTGAGGTTTGGCTGGGTGAAAGGTGATGCTGATTGGCTGGAAGAAATCATACGGGTGACTTCCTTTTCGTGTGGCTTGATGCAGTGTCAATTTGGGTTTAAAACCTAAAAGGTACTTAATGTTATTCATTGCCTAGTGGCTGTCACAATGTGTTTTTTTTTTTTAGGTTTTTTTTTTTGGTCTCGTACGTCAGGTATATAGGGATTGTACAGTTTATGAGGAGTTGTGTTGTGTGATTAGTAATGTGTGTAATTTGTCCTGTGGCTGAATCGTAATAATATTGCTGAACTCGCACAACTGGTATGTGACCTGCAT
>CAAKHF010022028.1:0-16791 GCA_901007745.1 Hippocampus kuda | reverse complement strand
CAAATAACAGCTTTGATTAATTTGACAGACCCATTCAGTTCAATTTTATTGAACCATGCCCCCCCCCCCCCACACACACACACCCCCTCACGCGTACAGTAAGAGACCCACTGAATCCTGCATGAACAAGCACAAGGCGACAGAGTCAAAGAAGCCTTGAACAGAATCAAGTCTCAGTCGTGGGCGGGGCCGTCGACCTCGGCTGGTTGAGTGAGCGAGGAGAATGGAGGGAATGCAGTCGAGATAAGGATGACGTGTGTACGAATGGTATATTGCAATTATAATGCCATGACGATAGTCGTCTTAGTACAACGAAATAAATTGATACAGCGCAGGAACGTAAAAGGTGAATACAACAACGCACGTAGTTGGAGTCTTGTTGTCTGCGGCACGGCCGAACCGGTCGGTTGTCGCCATGGCGACCGGCAGTCACCTACTTTAATGGTGTAATATAATGTGAGGAGACCTCTCTTTTGCCGTGACCACAAACTGTCTTTTAAATCGTATGTACGCTTCGTAACATGTAGGCGGAGCCCTGCAGGAGCAAAACAAACAAAAGAGTGAAAAACAAAAACACATGAAGTTCCTTTTGTCTCGTTACAAGTACTAACCTGATCTGATCGATCTTTTGTCTTTCCTCCCAGTGTGTGCTGTCCATGCTTTACGCCATTTCCCAGGACATCTTCTCGGTCATCAATCTGTTCAGCTTCTTCACTTGGCTCTGTGTCGGCATGGCCATCGCCGGGATGCTCTGGCTCCGATTTAAAAAGCCCGATCTCAGAAGGCCAATAAAGGTACGCTGGTTGTGTCCTATGGGAGACCTTTGACCCCCGCTGAGAAGTCTCGATTTGACACAGCGCAGCGTCTGCGCATCAAAAAGCTTTTCTTTTTTTTCTCCATAAGACAGACTGCTTGCGACTGTTTGGACATGGCTTGTATCGCTTCTTTGTTCGTGTGCCGTCTTTCATCTTTGCCCAGAGGCAAATTGCCCCCCGGGCTATTTAGACATGAAATTAATCTCCACTTGTGTGTTTGTCCTCTCTTTGTGAGAGAACAGTTCATGACTAAGGCACTTTCTTAGCTTTAATTTCAAAGCACTGTGTAATCATCTTGATGAATAAAACACAACATAAAAACAAAGTCCTGCTAGAAGTGAGATGACATTGTGACAATGCAGTGAATTGCTCATACAAACTAAAAAAAACAAGTCATGTGGCCTTTGAATGAGAATATGGTCGCGCGGGTCTTGCAGCACTTTTCAATTTTACACCAGCAATGCACTAAAAACAGGCAACGGATCAAGTCGATGTGATCCATTCTATATCTCGAATGAGATTTTTAGTGAGACGCGCTGAATGCTATTCAACCGTGCTGCCTTCAGCCCACCACAAATCAAGGCTGAATGAGACTCAGCTGGCGCTGTTGCTGAGAGAAATGTTAGCAATCGATCGGGTCCACCAGCTGGTTCACAGATTGACATCCCTGTCCGTGACTATAGATGAGGACCAGCGCGAGAGAAAATAGATGAATAGTCATTCAAGACTTGTCAAATATATCTTGTTTGTTCATGTTTTCTGGTTATCTTAACTCATCGTGTTCCCTCGGCACAGATCTGTTTGTTTATCCCCGTGACTTTTGTCCTGGGCTGCGTCTTCATGATCATCGTGTCCTTCTGGGCGGCTCCCATCGAGTGCCTGATAGGCTGCAGCATCATTCTCACGGGCATCCCGGCCTACCTGCTGGGCAACAAGTGGAAGAAGCCACGTGTGGTCAAGAAGATGCTCGGTGAGTTGTTATTGTTTTGAAAATCAAATGAAACCAAGGGGATTTGTCCAGGCGTAAGCCAGGAGGCATCAGTGACACTTTGTTATGAGATTGAGGGAAGAAGATCGGCTGGAGAGCAATTGGGGGGGGGGGGGGGGGGCCCTGTTACCATGAGTGGGTTTGTTCAGAGTCCGGTGTCGGCTTATACCTGGCAACACCATCGGTCAATAACAAGTCTTGGTTCCAAGATCAAAACAAAATGCAGTGTAGCATAACGCTAATCATTTTAGAAACGTAAATGACCCTCTTCCACTTGCTGTGGGAGGGGCACTAAGCGTCATCTAAGACTTTAGCTGTTTCTTCCTTCTGAAACTTTGGTTCGGTTGACCTTGCGATGACGACAGACTGTGTTTTTTGTTTGCATGAATGTATCTTTTGTGTCCTGAAGCTCTTCTTTCCATGGTCTCGAAGAACGTTAGATAATTCCAAGGACCTCAGTCCGATTCTGTATGTGTGCAATGTGGCATTAATTTGAAAAAATGCCAAACTCAGAGGTTTTGTACACGCCTGTACTGTATAGGCCAGTGTTTTTCAAACTTTTTTGAGCCAAGGCACACTTATTTCATTGAAAAGATCTCGCAGCACACCACGAGCTGACAATGTGAACCCCCCCCCCTGCCGCTTATTTGAACAATTAACGTGTTATATTGTTACTATGACCGTTTTTAACATTGAAGAATGACGTTATAACAGCTTGAGTTGGAATCAAATGAGCACAAAGAAAAAAGTATTTTATAATAGTTCATATTTATATTGTTTTACTGTCGTCCCGCATTCATGCGGCACAAATTCGCTTGTCTCTAGTGGTCGAAACACAAGGCAATTGGCTAGCTGTTGCTGGCCCCTAGCGGTATGAGATGGTACTACACGGGTACTTTCTGGGCGATAGACCGCACAGGTATACAAATTGGATATTTTACCGCGGCTCACCTGATTAATTGATTAATTATCTTATCACAAACACGTCGGGTGCGCTGGGATAGCTGGCCAGGTGCTAACTGGAGACTAATGGCGGCTTCACCGTCAGAGCGTAAAGTGAGAGCCTTCTATGCCACTCGCACAAGTGCTGCGGAATGTTAATTACTGTATAAAGTTTTATCATTAAAGATTTACGTAAACACACTTATGTGACACATACCCCCCCCCCCCCCCGATTTTACAATGGCTGATTTACTGACGATGATCATTCGCTATCTCTCAGAAATCTTCACCACGTTCTGCCAGAAAATATTCCTGGCCGTCCCCGAGGAGAGGCGCGAGGAATCAGAATAACGTCGGATGATCCTCAGACGACTCAACAAATCATGGCTCAGCATTCTGTTTACTTGAACATTTTCAGTTTTTTTTATTTTTATTTTTTTGGGTGTTTGGCGTTTTGTTTTCTTTGCCGTTGTAGCTTTGCAATCTTGGTCAAGGAGGGTTTACATGAACGCATGCACTTGTGTTCAAAGTGGGTGTCGGCAAAATAAAAGCTTCAAATGTGCATTACTAATTGTATTCATCAGAGACGACGTGAAGTCGCAGACAATGTACACTTATAGTCGCTTAAAATGTAGCCCGGTTATGTTTCAGTGTCGCTGCTCTCACAGGATTTTGGACCATTTGCCACAAAATGAAGGTGGAAAAAAAATCCACTGTTTATCACTCCACTTTTTTCAATCATGGAGAACATGATCTACCATGTTTGTTGCTTTTAGTTTGGCCTCCTACTCCATTTTGTGAGAGAATGTTCAGAATGTTTTCTTTAAATGAAATACAAACCACAAATCCTTTTTTTTTTAAATCACACATTGTACAGTGACCTTACTGTGACTCGAATAACTAATCAGAATTGGAAAGGAAGCGGTTACTTACACGCTATTAGTACAATGTATGTGTTCATGACACTTTTAAAATATTTTTAGTTTTGTACATGAAGCACAAACTATTCAGTGAAATGAAATGTGGGATTGTGTGTGTTGGCACGCGTGTGCGCTCTGATGTTGTTATGCTGTCTTTATTCACTGTTAATTAAATTTCATGTGAAAAGGACGATACTTTTCTGTGTGTCCACTTGGGATGGGCATTTCACTGATACTTTTTAGGTGGGGACCGGGGTTGGACGAGGGTGGGGGTTCTGAGCTGTCACGGTAGATCTCGTGGTGGTTGCAGTTCAGACCTGGACTCCATTTTGTGTCAATTGCTTCAAGATGAATTTTTCAAAAAAGTCACCACAATCAATCAATATTCAACTAATGCATTATTATGCCCATCCCGAGTGATGATTCTGGATAAGAACGTGTGTGTCGAAGGCTTTACAAAGACTCAAATTACTCTGTCTGTAGTGACTATACATCCCGTAGCAAGCGTCACTGTCGCGTTTGTGTGTGCCGATATTCCCGACTTGACAGAATGTCCCTAATGAGCTGTCCCATGGAAGTCTAGTGGGATTTTGTTTGAAAAGTTAACCGTTGTCACAAGTACAATCGTAGCATATTTTGGAGCATTCCTGAAAGAAAAAAAAATATTGGCACAATTTTGAAAAGATGTAACATTTGAATTACGCGTTTTTTTTTAAATGTTTCCTTGCCCCACCTCGTGTCACCCCACCCACTAAAAAAAAAACAAAAAAAAAACAAAAAACCATCAAAGGTGGCTTGAAAATAACTTTCCTGTTCGTATTCTTTTATGAATTCCGACTGAATATTTTCACGACAGAAATTTGGTCTGCGATTGACTGGCGACCAGTCCAGGGTGTACCCTGGCGCTCTCCCAAAGTCAGTTGGGAGAGGCTTTCTTTCATTTAAGGATGATTGAAAATGGAAGGATGGATAGAAATTAGGGTTCGCAATGACCTCAAGAATATTTTTTAATGACGGCTTGACATTTTTTTTGTTTAGTGATTGATTCAACATTGATATGAACATGGAAAAACACTGTCAGCCTTAATTTTGGAACCTTGGATAAAACAACACAATAGGCAGAAAAACTCATGAATGTCTTAAGTGAACAAACTGGATGGAAAAAAAAAAAGAAAAAAAGAAGAATTGACTGTCCGCGAAGAGATTCCCGCAGTCAACCTCCATCAATCCCTCCTTTGATGGTAATTGTAGGATGACCAGCTCTCTTTCATTCGTAGTAATTGAAAGCGCCTCTGTCAGTTTCTGTGCAACTGTCGCGTGGCGGTGACGATGGCGGGCACACGGGACAATAAAGCTATTTTTGTTCAACATTTGTGTTTTGCAGATGTATTCACGAAAAGGTTGGAATATCTTATTGGAATATTCTTTCCTCAGGAGAGAGAGGAGCCGCTGCGGGTGCCCGCGCCGCCATCAAAAGAACAGTTAACATAAAATGACAAATAATACAACACAAAACACACACAGTCGTGCAATCTTAACCACTTTACTCGAGGGACATCTGCAAACTGTATAACGTTAGTTTGTTGTAACCATTTTCAATAAAATGGCCGCCAACTACGGTGTGTAATACAGTATGAACATTTCTAGATATAAAAACATGAACATGTAAAAACATGCCAGTTACAAATACAGTCGGAATACAAAAAATGTTTTTATTAGACATGAAACAAACAACTGTCACGTTCCTACTTCATCTCTGAAAACATTCAGTGCCTTCTCCAGTTCAGGATGGGCCGCGCCGCCAAAGCCCTTTACGATCACCTTTCGATCTGTTGGCCTCAAACTCTGCCACGATTTCGTTGCCATGATGGATGATTGTCGAGATCCTTGACTTTGCGAATTCGGCTGAGCTTCGTCTGGGAGACGAAAGTGAGAGACAATTTCAGCCGGAACAGGCAAGCGAGATTTGCTTCAGTTTACATATTTTCAGAGCATGTGCTCAGGACCACACCGTACCTCCGGAAGTACAACAAGATATGAGTTGATCAGTAGCGTTGTCTGGCAACGGAGGGGGAATCCCACGCTGTCCATTTTGTTCATCAGCAAGGTCGCGGCGGCAGTTAGCTTCCCACGGTGCGTTGTAATGAAGGCATTTTCACTATTTTGTGGGAAAAATCCGGTCGTTATAATGACGTTTACGTTATAAAGGTGTCGGTTGTAAGCAACATCAGCAAATGGAAAATGAATTTGAGCGTTGTAGGGGTGGAAACATAAACGGGATATGTTGAAAAGCGGTTCGACTGTATATTTAAATTCAAAATAAGTCATGTGTTAGGGCAGGGGTGGCCAACCAGTTAGAGCCTAAGGGCCAAATTTTTTACTGTGTTACTGCAAAGAGCCACACACACACACACACACACACACACACACACACACACACACACACACACACACACACACACACGACCATGCACTTGCACACATATGTATGCACGCCACGACGAGCAACAGCCAAACATAAATGAAACCTAAAGACACAAGCACACATCCCCCCCCCCCCCCCATTTCCTCCTTCTACTTGGGACCAGTCCGCTGGCTCTTGGTCGATTGCGATTGAGGTATTGGGCACCTCTGCCTTAAAAACAGAGGTAATTCGCTGACCAGCTTAGCACTTAGCACTTCACGCCCTTGTCTGCGCTTGAGCGGTGATTCAGTCATCTGATTGGTTGCCCTCTATGTAAATCAAGTAACGGGATTGCTGATAGGCTGACATAGTAAGTTCTGTGTTTTAAGCGGCGTTGTTTGAATGGCAGCGCTCTCGCCGAGGCGTTTTCGACAATTGTCGTGTGAAAGCCCAGGAGCCGCATTGAACCACCAAAGAGCCGCATGCGGCTCGCGAGCCGCAGGTTGGCCACCTCTGTGTTAGGGCTACGATTAGTGTTGAAATGGTTGCGTCTTTCTTGTCTCGTCTTATTACTTGTGTTTGTGTCTGTCTGCAGCAGTCAAGAGAACTCATATCCGCCAGTAGGGGGAAATGAAAGGGTCTGATGGTGGCTGATAGGAAAGGCAATATTAGGATATGTGACTTTCTATGTCAACTCCAGGGACTTTGAACTATAGCAGTCCAAATATAATATTGAAGGCTTTTCGTGAATTTACAGCTTCATGTTACTGTCGTAGTCAATAAGTCTATCAAAACAAAAGGAAATGCAGCACGGAAAATAAAGTGCAGACATTACACTGTGCTTCATATGCAAATTTCGGTGAAAAAGTGGCTCGAATGTCTCTGCCTCACAATTATGAGGTCTGGGGTACTGATCATGTGATCAGCCATCGAGTCTCAGTTTTATCCCAGTTTCAAATGTGCTTGTTAGTTTTTACCGCATTGAGTCAACCTCTTCCCATTTTTATTTAGTCCAATTTTAGTCGACTTTAAGTCAACCATTTTAGTCCTTATTTTAGTCATAGAAAACATCATTTTATTCGTCTAGATTTAGTCAACAAAAACTGTCAAGATTTTAGTCGAGTTTTAGTCAGCAGATAATACTCAACATTTTCATGTTCAAACACATAATGCATGTGTGCACATGTAGGTGAAAGTTCTTATGAATTATGTGTCGCCTCCTGTTATTTTGTTTGATCTCGAGCAGGGGTGTCCAAACTCGGTTACTTTTTCCTCGTTTAAAAATGTTCTTCTGTTTTTCTTGATATCACAGTGTTGACCTGTGAGTCTGAATGGTTATTTGTCTACATTGTGTACTGAGATTGACTGGCAACCAATCCAAAGTGGACCTCACTTCTCGCGCCAAATCTTGTTTGGTCCGGTTTGCACCAGTAGGTGGCACTAAAGTATTCTCAACCCAATCCGGCCATTTGTTACGCGATACTTTACCGGCAGGTGGCAATATAGGGTTTCAAGGAAACTTTTAAGAGCACAAGAAGCAATGATTTTTTTTTTTTCTTTCCGTGTTGTGCACTATTTGACCAGGAGATGGTAATAGAAGTACGTGACATTTCACGTCGTGCTTCTCTCGTGCAGTCACGTCACAATATGCACTATTACCTCCATTCGAGCACATTCGACTTCATCCATCAAAAGCATCTGTATTCATGAACATTACTTTTAAAGATATTTTAGCTATATTTTCTAACTCGGTTGCAAATGACTAACGAGAGAAGTGAAAACACATTAATGGGAAATAAAAATGCTAATTGATGTGAAAATTATATTTAATTAAAAATATATATATATATATATATATATATATATATATATATATATATATATATATATATATATATATATATATATTTTCCCTTCAAACATGACCCCCTTTTGACAAATCCACTGAAGGGGGCACTGCGTGTTCATCATCAGACAGGGAGAGAGAGAGAGAGAGAGAGAGAGAGAGAGAGAGAGAGAGAGAGAGAGAGAGAGAGAGAGATTCCATTTCCATTCGATTTTTAATCCAACTGTGAAATTCAAAAGTAAAAGGCAGTATGCGCGTGTGTGAGAGTGTGTGTGTGCGCGCTTTTTGTTTTTTCTCCTCAGGTGGCTCTGTGAAAGGCTGTGCACTGCTGCATTAACACCGGGTTTCATCATCACACTTTAATCAAAAACAAAAATGACCATGGGGCAGAGAAATGTTGCTTGATATGATATTGATTACGTATGATGGGCATTGAACAAAAATACAGAAAAAAAGATGTACAATCTTACTATTACTCACAATCCTTGGCATAAAATTCTTGCACATCCGGCACCAGCGGGAATCAATTTACAGTTTTTACTCAGTCGCTTTGGTGCATTTCTCAGATTAGAATTGAAATTGTCAAAAGAACGTGTTCAACCTTCTAGTGTCACTTGTGCATTTCGGAAAGTAGTTTGTCATTTGACCGAACAAGTTGCTTTTGCACAACCCCGCAAATAATCATGTACAATTCCATTCTAATCTCCTACATCATCAATTATGCCATATTGATTACAGTATATTACATTAAAATTGGTCTCTGTTGAATTGTTCCACACCATCCTGGCATTAGTTTTAAGTACATGCGTAACAGTTGTCATAATTTTGTTGTCATAATATGTCTAACCTATGATTTATATTTCCATTATTTTCCTCGAAACAGGGCATCAATGTGGATCTTGACCAATCTCTTCCAATTAGTCCTCCACATACACTAAAGTGTAACTTAAGAGTTTTGAAAAATGTTTAACAAAACATCAGAACATGCATCCAGAGTAGCAGTACACTGTTATCTTGACAACACGACTGCCTTATCCATTCACCATCACTCTAAGATTTATCATTCCGATGCCCCTGACATGTTCAGTGACATAAAAATTTACTTTTGAGAGATGTACTCATCATTTTGAGAAAGAAAATGGGCTTTTGCTGAGCCACCCCACCACGATGTTTTGCTGTTTATGCAAATTACAAGAACGATATGTACCAAAGCAACTGGGGAAAATTGCAAGAACTTCAATGTAATATGGTATGAGATTTGGACACCAATTTTGAATGTGTGTGTGTGAGCGTGTGTGTGTTGGGTTGCGGAGACACAAACAAAATTGCTCCAAAAACTTTAGACATTTTATTACAGACAAAAAAAGAAAACAAAGGAATATTTGAGTCACAAAAAGAATCCGATGCTGGTCCAGTGGTATTGTACCAACAATTTCTGAAAAAAAAAATTAATAACCAATGTTATAATAATAATAATAATAATGATAATAATGCACCCTGATGAAAAAAGCCAGCATCTTCTTTATTATTTATAAACCAATGTGAAAGCTTCTAACCAACTGAAATAGAATGACCTTTTTGTCAAACCAATATTCATCAAAACAAACTGGATCTCTGGCATGACAAAGTAAAGAAGTACATTTGGCAGGATCTATACACAAAATGGAATTATATACCCCGATATCCGTTCCTCTTAAATCCTGCTACAGTGAAAACCAAAAGATCTTTTTTTTTCTTTGAAAAACTCTTCACAAAAGATGAGAAAGATGAGCTCAACACAATTCTAAAACACCTAATAAAACTAGTCAAAAACTTCAAAACCCCACTGTTTTTTTTTCTTGAGTTAACATTTCACATTTAGCTTCATTTTTTTTGTTTTGTTTTGTTTAATTCACCTGTACAAGTGGTGTCGGGGCAAAAAGAAGGTGGGGAGGATTCAAAAGGGTTTGAAATCTTCCAACTCTGCACTTCGGCAACATCCTGAGGTCACGTGACGAGAGTCGACGCTCCCAACTGTCAGAAAGGAGATGGCGATTCTTTTTCTTTTTCTTTTGTTTGGGATGTCCTCCTCCTCGTCTCTTTCTCGTAACACAGTTTTGGGTGTGTGTGTATTCCATCACCACATTTTTCAATGAAAGAAACTCAAGTCAGCTAAATACACACATAAGAAGGATCTGATTTTGGTGGTATATACAATCTCTGTGAGAAATAAAAGGAACTTAGAAAGTCCTTCATTTGGGGCAACGATGAATTTTGCAAACATCTCACGTGTTTGCGACGAGCGCGAAAATGTCCTGAAGTACACGCACCCCTCCGCTGAGGCGACTAATTTGGAGAGCCCTACTCTTTGAGGATGCTTAGAGCATGTCATCTCCGATGAGGAGGCAAAGGGGGAAGCATCTCTAGGAAATTCAAAAACAAAATGAGAAGTATTTTTGTCTTTCTTTCCAGTATGCTGGCAGAAGCTCAGAGCTCACAGCCCCCGCAAAAAAATGAAAAGTTCACTGATGAGAGAGAGAGAGGGAGAGAGAGAGAGAGAGAGAGAGTGAGTGTGCCTCGGGCGTGTGGCTGATCTAAGTGCTTGGCGAATAGGTGAAGATGCTGGAGCAGTCTTTGGGATTTTTAAAATCCGGCAGAAGACAAAGAAGAAGAAGAAGAAAGCAAAATGGTGTCGAAGCAGATATATTGATGATGTTACGTTGGAAAATCTCCCTGGAGTCACACGTGTGGAGGTCTTTCAACTTCAAGTGAGGTAGAGAGGCTTGTCCCGAGGTCCCATTCCACTGCTGAAAAAGAACAGATGTTCGGTTCATGCCATGCGACTCACACTGACAGGGGAACATCACTGGATGTTGTACGCGTACGGCATTTACGACCATTGTCAGAGAGGGATTCAGTGAACGTGTTTATGTCAAAATATTAGCAAGAGCTACAACTGTGGTGCTGTCAAGTTGTTCACAATATTTGAATAGATATGATATTAGAATGGGCGGCCCGGTGATCCAGTGGTTAGCGCGTTGACCTCACGGTGCGGAGGTCATTGGTTCGATTCCAGCTCCGGCCTTCCTGTGTGGAGTTTGCATGTTCTCCCCGGGCCTGCGTGAGTTTTCTCCGGGTACTCCGGTTTCCTCCCACATTCCAAAAACATGTGAGGCAGGCTGATTGAACACTCAAAAATTGTCCCTGGATGTGAGTCTGAGCGCAGATGGTTGTTTGTCTCTGCGTGCCCTGCGATTGGCTGGCAACCAGTTCAGGGTGTCCCCCGCCTTCTGCCCGAAGACAGCTGGGATAGGCTCCAGCACCCCCCTTGTGAGGATAAAGCGGTTTTCAGAAAATGGCTGGATGGATGGATATAAGAATATTATATTGCACATAATGTATTGTCATAATCTTGTGGCTGGCTGGTATGTTGGACTCTCTGAATGTTTTCTTACAAAGCTTGTAGCATGACCACAAAACCCATCCTGAGATCCACCCATCCATTTTTGTCTACTGCTTATCTTGCTTATTGGAGGCTTCAGCCTATCCCAACCGATGTCGGGAGACACCCATCGCAGCATACAGAGACACTCACAGACTCACACTCGCATATTGTCACTGAATGGGAACCGGGGAAGGTCGTCAGGCAAGTGAATCGCCATCCAATCAGTGACTTGTCATTGTGTTATTTTACATTCACATAAAGACGATTCATAATTAAATGGCAAATCCAGCCAACCGTTTCTTACCTGCGTCTCAATCAAACTCAGTTTAGGAAAATGTCATTTTGATTGTCAACCATTAACTATATAGCTCCATATAAATACATATGTTGATGATGTTTGATTGAATTCAAAATAACATTCTGACACTTGTCTCGTTTTTGCGACTGAAAGGAGGTGGTGCGTTTAATGCCGTGTCTTTTAGTGACGTACGTGAGTGACGGACACTTGGAGACAGTTGAAATGTAACTAACGAGAGTGAATCTACCGAAACTAATGTCGTTGGCTAGCGAAGGCCTCCCTCCACGGTATCTTTATGATTTTTGCTTTGCACCC
The DNA here is from genome assembly GCA_901007745.1 of Hippocampus kuda. Classification (NCBI taxonomy): domain Eukaryota; kingdom Metazoa; phylum Chordata; class Actinopteri; order Syngnathiformes; family Syngnathidae; genus Hippocampus; species Hippocampus kuda. The sequence continues at coordinate 4,839 of CAAKHF010022028.1, read as the reverse complement.
CAAAATAGTGAACCCACTCTCGGTTGGGGCGTGCCTTTACCTAAGAGGACAAGTATTTGGGTCTATCTAGTCTTTGAGCATGACGAGAGGCAAAACGTCTTCTAAGACAATCTGAACTGTCCAATTGCGATCAAATCGATGCCCTCAGAATAATATGACCCGCACGAATGGGAATATTCACAGTGCAATGTCCTCATCAGGTGGACTCATATGATTGACATCGGACAGCAACGCTGTGTTTCTGATTCTGTATTCAGCGGCTAGGTTAGCTTGATAATTCTGCCCACCTTTCTAATTTTAGGAGACTACTAACTTGAAGTGTCGAATGCAAAAAAATCTTCCTTCAATTTATCTTTCTAGAGACCAAGGGCCCTTCAAAGCGTCAACAAGCTATTCAGAACAGGAAAACATTCAAGCAAATACTTGTTGCAAACGTGATTTGACTCGGGCGTGATCCCATTTGACATACAGCGTCAGAATGGGCTCCGAGTGGAGGAGCTGGCGACTTCCCGCTCCTTCGCACCTCTGCATAGAGAAACGGAGTTTCAGGTGTGAGACAAAACAGGAGCCCTCTTGTAGCCGCTTGAACGGCTCGATTCGATAAGGTGACATGTGCCAAACAAAACACAGGCAGAGTTAATTGGATAGCAGGGCTGGAAATGACATCCTGCTTCTGCGTCTCGCTTTTGAGGAGGTACGTTGGAAAATAAGAGCGCATTACTAATGGAGTTTTAAATATGGCCGCGTGACAGTGAAGTGGTTTATCGCAAGTCATTTGGAAAATTAATCAAATGGCTGACAATTTTCATTCGGTGACATCTGTTGTGTTAATCCTTTACCTGCAAGGGTTGGGTCCACAATCTCGGTTGCAGTATTCGCTATCCCAGTCTGGGTTCTGGCCATGCACTGGATTTGGAGCCCCTGGAGACTGCGAGCCCCCCACACTGTTCTGGTACTCAGCCTGAATATGGGAAAACCCCTGAGGGTCAAACATTTTATGAGTGGAATTCAATGAGAAGATGTTGCATTGCGGGGGCTGTCCATGAATTGTTCCAAATTAAATGTGTGTATTAAAAAAAAAAAAAATGAAGCAAAAATATTTGGGGAATAAACAGTGTACAGCGGTACATCGAAGTTCAACCACATTGAATTCTGTGACACTGGGCAAGGTATAGTCTGGCTTACTTTCAGAATAAAATTTTGTGCGCAGTGGACAAGTGATTAGCACATCTGCCTTCATGTGTGGAGTTTCCATGCCCCCCCCCCCCACACACAAACACAAACACATTTCCAAGGGTAAATGAAGTCTCTAAATTGTGCATTTGTGAATAGTTGTCTATTTGTGCCCTGTGATTGGCAGGGGACAAGAACTACTGATATAAATGCTGTTTTTAGCAATATTGTAATTTATGAGACATTCCTGTTCAAGAGGTGCCATATATCTCATTTTTAAAAATTTCAAGTGTCGTACAAGTATAACATAAAACCAACTACTAAAATGTGGCAAAACATTAAAACACAACACACAATTATAACATTTGATTATGGGTGACAATATGGTAGCTAGCCCGTTGGGCGCTAATCAGCTCACAGCTAGCGCAATAGGCTCATGTAGCCATGGACACATCCACTCTCTGCTCACAAACAGATGTGACTCAAATGCATGAGACCAAGTCACGGCAGAGCCAAATCAAAGTCCCATTCAGAAAAAGCTAAGAGTTGGTTGTGCTTTAAATTCGATGGCAATGGAACAAAAACAGGACGTAGAAGCCGACAAAAATATGGCGCTAAATATTGCTTACTGGAAGCAGCACTTCAACGCCTTCATTTGCATGAGTATAACTAACGACATGGAAACACCCGGGGCAAAATACTTGTACACCACCGCTCTTGTACACCACAAACTCCAAATTGTAGAACTTTTGGGGCAACTTCAAGCCAGCACTGTTTCTCACTGACTCCGTACCGAAGTACAGTAAACGTGCTGAGGCAGTAAACTAAGCTTCTGATGAAAGTTCACACCCACCTGTTGGCTGAGAGGTGGGGAATGCAAAGGTGCCTGGAGCCCCATTTGGTGCGAGATGATTGGCTGCGACTGCTGCATGCGGATTGGCTGGTTGAGCAGTGAGCTCTGGTGCAGGGAGAGCTGGGCATGGGGGTGCAGGGGTGGGCTGATCTGGAAGGGAGCAGGGGGCGAGGCACTCATGCTGGGTGGCAGCATCTGCGATTGGCTGAGAGTGGAGGCCAGGCTGTGGCGTGGGGGCCCCGCGTAGCTCTGGAGGTCCGACAGGGGGAAGGAGCCCGATGGGCCCAGGTAGGGGGACGAGGGCTGAGGACTATACAGGGGCTGCTTTGGGGGCAGCAGGTGGGAGGGCTGGCTTGTCTGCTGGGCACTTTTTGGCTCTGGATCATTATATGTCTGGAAATAAGACATCATAGAATCACATACAGGTTATGCCCCCATCGTAAATGTTATTAAATAGTATAGTGACATATTTGTGGCGGCCCGGTGATCCAGTGGTTAGTGCGTTGACCTCACAGTGCAGAGGTCGTGGGTTCGATTTCAGCTCCGGCCTTCTATGTGGAGTTTGCATGTTCTCCCTGGGCCTGCGTGGGTTTTCTGCAGGTACTCCGGTTTCCTCCCACATTTCAAAAACATGCATGGCAAGTTGATTGAACACTCTAAATTGTCCCGAGGCGTGAGTGTGAGTGTGGATGGTTGTTCGTCTCTGTGTGCCCTGTGATTGGCTGGCAACTGGTTCAGGGTGTCCCCCGCCTTCTGCCCGGAGACGGCTGGGATAGGCTCCAGCACCCCCCGCGACCCTTGTGAGGATAAAGCGCATCGGAAAATGGATGGATGGATGGACATATTTGTGACTAACTGGCAAGCAGTCCAGTGTGTGACCCGCCTTTTGCCAGATGCTGGCAGAGGCTCCACAGGCTCATCACAACAGAAAATAAATACCGTATTGGCTCGAATATAAGACGGTGTTTTTTTGCATTGAAATAAGACTGAAAAAGTGGGGGTCGTCTTATATTCGGGGTCTAGACATTATACCCATTCATGACGCTAGATGGCGCCAGATATCATTGAAGTGAATGCTGAACTTGACTCCGCAGGCCAAAGTGAACCCCTGTCACGAAGAATAAAAATAAAAATAGTGGTGGCACGAAGAAGAAAAATAAAAAATAGCGGTAAGAAAGAAAGAGAGGAAAATAATAGAAGAGATAACAGAAAATGGAGAAACGTAGCGACAATCTGGAGAAAAGTGGGTCGAAGACCGGCCAGGTTACCCGGCAGCTGAAGAGAAGTTATGATGTCATTTACATTTCAAAAACCAGAAGCCATTCATTTACGAATGTGATTGCACTTTAGTTTACATATTTAAATGTTCAGATATTAAGATTTGAATGAGGCAAAAGAACATGCTTTTTCTCTCAAATATATTGTTAGGGCCGTCTTATATTCGGGCCAATCTACCGGATTGAACTTTTTTTCCACCATTCATGTGAACCATAACCATCCATCCATCCATTATCTGAACTGCTTTATCCTTACGAGGGTCACGTGCGTGCTGGACCTATCCCAGCTGACTTCAGGCAGTAGGCGAGGTATACCCTGAACTGGTCGCAGGGCACAAACAAACAACCATTCACACTCACAATCAGACCTACCGACTATTTAGAGTGGTCAATCAACCTACCCAAATCACGATGGTCCTCCTATAATCAATACTGGGTATTGGTATATTCAGGTAGAGTATACTGGATATGGTTGCACAAAAATGACCCCTCCATCCATTTTCTATAGCACTTATCTTGCATTCGGTCGTGTTGAGCTGGACCCCTGCAACTGACTTTGGGCAAAAAAGCGGGTACGTCCCTGACTGGTTGCCAGTCAGTCATTGGGCACATGTACATCTACAACCTACAAATTTTGGTTCCAGTACTGACTTGCCTACCACCATTGACACTGATGGACAGTTTAGAGTCTTCAATTAACCCAACATGCATGTTTTTGGAACGTGGGAGGAAGCAGGAGTACCTGCAGAGAACCCACACAAGCACAGTGAGAAGTCGACACAAGAAAGCCAAGAATCGCATCGCTAATGTCAGAACAGTGAAGCAGACATGCTAACCATTATCCCACAGTGCCGTGCAGCTCCAAAATGAATCTCAACTTAATTTTCAATCGATCTTCAGCTTGACAGCTTTCGCGATGTATTTTCCGTGCCCTCGTTGTGCTACGGCTGACGAATGAATGGGCAGATGAAATTTGATGTTTAGCAAGAGCTACGGAGGAGGAGGGGGTGGGGCGGGTGTAAAAACTCACACCAACTCCGCCTCACCAAAACTTGTTGACTTGACCTTTCCCATGGCGGGTGCTCATAGCAAGTGTAGCACCCACAGTGCGCGCCGCCTTTCGCCCTTTTATGATGAGCTGTCACACTGTTCAGCTCCAACCATCAGTGTTGATTAGACGGTAATGGAGCTCATTTGTATGAATAGATCTGAGGCTGGGATAATGATCAATAGACACCTTGACAGAGATGGGCGAAGAAGACACACACACACACACACACACACACACACACACACACACACACACACACACACACACACACACACACACACACACACACACACACACACACACACACACACACACACACACACACACATGCCTACTTGGACATAGACAGAAACCAAGGCAGAGAAATGAGGCTGTTTGCTCGCAGAACAAATGGAATGACAAAAGGAATCTTCCTGGCACTATGTTGTGTTGTTAATACAAGGCGGCACTAAACAATGCAATCCTCAGCCCTCCTCCTCGCTCTT
>CAAKHF010022025.1:0-17256 GCA_901007745.1 Hippocampus kuda | reverse complement strand
GGGGGAAAAAGGGGGGGGGGGGGGCAACACATTCCACGCCAATGTGTCCCTGTGAATGTCCCTGACTGATGGTCCTGGAAAAGTCAGGGTCCTGCATAATCAGGTCCAGTTGGGTCTTAAGTGCTAGAGCAAGTATTTGGCTGTGTTCACAGAGGTGTCGTGTTCGCTCATATGGTCGCAGTTCGAAAACGAACTGAAAAACGATCGGATCTCACGAACGTAGACACCAAACAAAAACTCTGCAACAAAAATATTTATTCACAAAAAAGCCCACCAACAAAGTATGAACAGAAATCGATGGTTAACAATAATGAGGAAAAACAAAACACTTGCAACAGGCAAGGAAATAATTAGCCTGTGAATACCAAACAAAATGACAAGAGTCCAGTTTAATCGACAAAAGAAAAGCAAGATCAAATAACTAAACAACGACTACACCTACAAAGACTATACTTACAAAAACGTGGAACTAAGAGAACAAGAACGACAATGACGAGAGCGAGAGATCTAGAAAACAAACACTTGAGCAAGAGCAGCAACAAGGTCCAATAATCTGACCATTTTAAATGCATGGCTAGTGATCATGGGCAGCAGGTGAGCACACTGAAGGAAAGGCCCTCGTCTGCCACCTGCTACACACACAAAAACAGGATCATGACATATATGACTGAGTGACTCGATCTGACCATGATCCTGATTTAATATCTATTTGCTTTGAGTCATGATATGACTGCTCAGCGTTGCTATTTGGACATGTCTGGATACAATCGATTGTCTGAGATACATATCTATTCTACTTCGAGTCTTGTTGGTGTGTGTTTTTAGCCCGTACCGTTTTAATTTGACCTGTTTGATACTGATCTTCATCATTGCTAGTATATATCTTTCCTCACGTGATAAAAGATACTGTACAATCAAATCATAACAAGCCACATGAGATTGTCCACTTCTTGCAGTGTCGTAGACGCTCGTGTTTGCAATTTGCTTCAGTTGATTGAATGTGCTTTTCAGGGCCTCAGTTTAGGTGAGGGTATAAATATACAGTGTGAGAATTATTTTTTTAATTAATTAATGTATTTATTTTATATTTTTTTTGTCTATTATTATGTATTTATTTATATTCTTATTTATTTATTTTTTTTATTATTATTTTGTGTTTATTTTTCTTTTTAATTCTAGAACAAGCCACCAAAGAGAAAGAACAAAGTCGAGGGAATATTTGACAAAACGGTTCAGGTTCACGTCCAGCTATTCTAGATGCCGTACTCGTCTGTGTCCTGTTCCCGCACTGGTTTTGTGTGTCGTGTATTTGTTCATCTGTTTGCCTAGCTTTGTCCTCATTTCACCGTCACCGCATGCGACATCACTTGTCACGCCGTTGATGCACTGGTTTGGAGGTCACTTCTCGATGTGACAGACTGTCGCAATGTTGAAATATCTATTGTGACACGCCACGGTGCAATATGCTGACACCTGGATGTGTCCACCAAAAACACCCACTTTACCAAAACCAAAGAAGCCCAGTGAATCACAATGGCTATCAGTAACCTGCTGTTTGTCTCTTCCTGAGTGCAAAGTTTTTTTTTTATATCCTGTTTAATGAGGCACTCTCAGTCTAAAAGGTCAATTAGGATGTTATCATCTCACAATATTTAGGTTGAACCCTTCACCCCTTCATGCACCCTTTAACCTGATAACATGATAAGTTGTCCACTGTAGTAACCGCTGTCCCGGAAAGGGTTAATATCAATATGTATCAGCTAGATAGGCCTGAATGTCAGCTTTGTATCTTTCAGATTGGTCGCTTTCACCTCACTAGTTCAGATTATGTGAAGTACAGTTAGAGGCAAAAGATTGAGGGTCTGCTTAGTTGAGTTCTGCTCTGCTGTGCGCTCATGCTGACTTATCACACACAAGGATTTTTATTTTTATTTTTTGGGTGATGTCATACGGCTTCGTCAGCACTTCATGACAGGCAGCAGGCCGCGAAGCATATTTACAAACCGTGAATGTTGAGCTGACACGTTTCCCGCTGTCATTTGTAATTTGTCGAGCTTGCGTACCAATGCCGTTGCAATCTAATATTGTTGCTGCTCATTCTCAACTGCCTTGTGTTGTCAACGTCCTGACAGCATTTGGGAAATGTATATTGCTCTGTATTCTGTATTTCAAACCAATATTCTTGATGTCAGAAGCGGTGGCGCCGCCAGACACCTTTTACTGAGTATTAACGAGCTGTGCCCCAGTATCAGGCGTGGACTGTGTGGTATGGCCCTAGTGGGAAGAAAAACAAAAATTGCTGCGCAGTTGTTCATATGTCGCAAAGGGCAACAGCGTTTCCCTACATCCATTAATTAGCGACCTGTTCTCGACGGACGCTTTCTTCCCCTCTCCTGCCTCCTTGCGTCTTCTCCCCAGCTTGTTGTGTGTTGAGCAGCACTGGCAGGTGGGCCCCGACTCCGAGAGACAGCTGATATTGTTCTATATCAACGACACAACTCTTAAAAAGTCGTTTGCAATGAAACATTGGGTGTCAGATATAAGTTCATCCTGTCCTTTTGAGAATTATGCATTTGCTGTCAAATGCTAAAAATTTATACCAACCTAAATTTTTCTGTAAAGATTGGTCTCCCCAAACTTGTACTCATTTATTTGGGATAGAAAGATATTACATAATATCTCCAGGAATTTCCTGGTAGAGGCTAAATATTATATTAAACCAGTGGTTCTCAATTATTTTCTGTCATGCCCCCCAAGGAAGAGGAAAACATGTCCATAAAATTGTTATAAGTACACCTTTGCATAACACTGTATCCTTATTAACGTATAAGAGAATAAAAAAAAGAAAGAAATATGGACCAACGTGATGGACCAACTTACAACAAAGAATAGCTTTAGTAACTGAAACAGAAAAGATTTAAAATGCATCTGAAATTCTAAAATAATATTAAATCCTTAATTTAACAATAGATATTTTTGACTGACCATGTCAAACCATATAATACTGAAAAATAAAATTACATAAAATCAATAACTAATAATGCATTCAAACTAATCACCAACATTATCTCACGAGCACAGTATTAAAAAAAAACGTTAACCAGCAAAACAAAAATATATAAAATGATTTGTGCTTTTTTTTGTTTTGTTTTTTTTTAAATCAAAGATGATGTCTGGATTAATGGCTACAATGAGCACGTTTTGCAATGCACAGCTTTTCGAAGCGAGGTTTGAAGCAGGACACAGCAACTCTCGGCTCCTGCTCAATGTGTAGCCGGGACCTGTATTTCCGTTTACTGAAGTAGCAGTCACAAAGCGGCATGATTTTTGGCAATATTCGGCACGTTTTCACTGGAAAAAAAAACATTTTTGATAAGCTGAAAAAAACATTCAGCTTATCAGCGTGATTGGGGTGTAATGTCTTTAAGTGGCGCTTAAATTTATTTAGCTTCATGCTGTCCGCAACCAACATTTTTAGACACCGTAGTCACAGTGAAGCCAAGCGCTACATACGCCTCGTCTTATTTCCTCCCTTAGAATGCTCCCTGCGCAAACTCTGCCAATGAGAGCGCCACTGCCCCCTAATGTAGTGGAGGAGCAACTGCACGTTATTTTAGGACAGTGAAAAAATGAAAAAGCATGTTCCCCAAGGTCAAACGCGCCCACCTTGACGGAGCCTCCACGCTCCACTATTTGAGAAACACTGCATTAAACCAACATGAGACATTGGAGTTATTATTGCGAATGGCTGTTCATTATTCCATACAGTGTTTTAATTGGCAAAAACAGTTGTCAACTTAACATGAACATATTAAAGCAAATATAGCATAGTCTTTTCTCATTTCTTCAAGATGCTATAAAGATTTTTGGAAAACAATAGCAACTCAGTTCAAATAAAAATCGTACTTTACTACGTTTGTAGACATGCCAGCTCGCACTGCCAAGGCACCTTTGTACGCAGCTTTCACCGGAGTGCGGAACACTGGGCGTACTATGCCTTTTGAGGTCTGGTAATGTGGTGGTTGGAGAGGGGGTGATGGTTGCCAACCTCTTTTTTCTGCCACAGACCGGTTCATGGTCTGACATTTTGTCGACGATCCAACAATTGGGGCACATATGCGCCGATACAGAACTTTAAAAATAATATATTTCTGCGACCTGGTTTGCAGATCAATGCGGAAGGGGGCCTGTGCCCCAGTTGAGCTTTCTGTCAAGCAACACCCCTGGTCAGCAGGTACAGACGTATGTTATTTGAGGTTTCATGACATTTGATCCATGCTAGGTACTACCAACATATGAGCAGATTTGGCTAAAAAAGCCAAATTAAGAAACAATTGGGTTATGGAGGATATAATCTTCTGTTTCAGATCCGAATGTGATACAAAATTAATGTGTCATGATGAAACATGAATAAAATGACTAGAAGCTGCTTTTGGGTGGAATTTCACTCACAACAGATTTGGTCCTTGTTTTATGTGGCTCAGTCCCCCGATGGAGAGACCATTAGGCATATTTGAGATTGGGTTATTCAAATCAGAGATTGTGTCTGGTCTCTTTAATCACATAGCAGCCAGCAGCATGTGTGGATTATAGGATTTACAGCTGCCTCTCATTCTCTGTGTTTTTCAGGTGAAGTAGGCCAGTGGTTCAGGACATCCACAGGATAAAGCTGCTCACAGAGCAGAGTGAACCTTCTACTGCTGCTGAAAAAAAAAGTCATATTTTTATATGATATGGCAACAATGAGACAGAAAATCTTTCGAAACATTCAAAGATGCTTGACAGAAACAAGAACAGATACTTTTGAAGATGAGTCAGAAATAACGTACCGTATTTTCCGCGCTATAAGGTGCACCTCAAAGCATTCAATTCTCCCAAAAGCCGACCGTACGCCTTATATATGGTGTTACAGTCTCTTTATATTCCCCATTGAACTGCTTCCCTGTTAGTGTTTTGTAACATAAAAGGGTAACACAAATGGCATTACAAAACAATAGATGAAAGACAAAAGTTACGAAGACAATAATTCAACAAAAAGGCACACAAGCCTTGTGGGCTCACATCCACAAGTGGCTAATTATCCTTATAAATTTTGCTTGTCTCCTTCTTCCTTCGTTTCGTCAGTAGTTAACTATGCTTTTGGGATTATTTTTGTTTCATAATGGCTGCGCAGAGCTCACAAAGTAGTTGTTTCTTAGAGTGTGTGTTGGCGAATGCACATGTCAATTAGTGTCTGGCAGAACCCTTTTAGGTTACAATTGATTCCTGCTCATAATCACCACTATAGGAACAAGAACAGGGAAACTACTCAATGGGCACTATAGAGACTATCACCATATATAAGGCGCATTGGATTATAAAATAAGGTAAGAAAACCTTTATTAGTCTCGCAATGGAGAACTTCCCAATTCACAGCAGCAAAGTTATGAAAGGAAGAAGTAGAACAGTCAATATAGGGGGCACTGTCGCCTTTTGGGAAAATTGAATGCTTTTAGGTGCACCTTATAGTGCGGAAAATATGATATGCAGTTCACACATCCTTCGACGTAATTTTGTGTTGCAGAAACCCTGAGATTTTTTGAGATTACATTTTCTTTATATTATAAATTTGCCTCAAAATGGAAACTTTCCTTCACCTACTGGGGCTGGGGTGGGGGAGGGGGGGGGGGGTTACCTGACTGATTCTCAACAAAATTTGTGTGGGGTCGGATTTAAAAAAAAAAAATACAGTAATGAGTGTCTTACAATATTTTAAACGAAACTCGCAATAGTGTGAATGGTTTTAATGGAATGACTCACTTGTGTTTATCTCCGAATAAGATGAACTGAATAACAAAAACAATGTTTGTGGGTTTCTTTTAACCATCTGGAGCAGTTTTAGTAAGATGTGCGAATGCTGATACTGATATTTCCTGACTGTTGAGTACAACAACAGACTGGCATGTCAGGACCATTGTCCGTCTGGAAGCATGCATGAGGGAGTAAGGGCACCACATCCAGTTTAGCTCTTTGTTTACATTTTGGGTTGTCCAAGGTCAGGCTTCAAGGTAGAGCAGTCATATTTGAATCCGAGGACCTGCTTATAACAAAATACTAAGCAGCAGGAACTCTTAAAAACACCCAGAACAGTGGTGTCAGTGCTCCGCCACATGGGTGTCATAATCTTTGCACTTTTCAGAGTAATTTCCTTACAGAGGGCATGTTGAGAAAAACTGCCTTGACAGTTGGTTGTATCCAAATATTCGGACTTCTAAAATAGAATTTTAGATTTTAGTAAATGTGGGGGGTTTTTTTTAACTTATTTTCCTCTATTTGTGAAATTGTGAGCAAGCCATTCTGAATTTTGACAGATTGTGACTTCACAAACCAGGCACAGGTCTCCAAAAGTCTCCAATAACACCAGAAAATGTAACAGTGGGCTGAATATTTGTGATATATTATTACAAAGTTGCTAAGATGGCAAACGGACTGGCCTCACACACCAATCTGACAAATTACTATGAATAGCCTACAGAAAGCACCGCATTCTCCACACTAAATGGTGCACTGCATTATGAGGCGTACCTTCAATGAATGGCCTATTTTGTAATTTTTTTCATACATTGGGCAACACACCTGATTCAAATGATGAGATCATCAGCAAGCGCTGCAGAAGCCTGACATTGAATCTGTTCATTTGAATCAGGTGTGTTGCAACAGGGAGACTTGGAAAACATGAGGGACAGTGGCCCTCCAGGACCTGAGTTTGACACCCCTGCCTTACAACAAGCAATTAAAAACACAGATACAATATTAAAAACAACATCAAATAAAATAATATAAAATAAAACAAAATAGAGATCAATCAAGCCAAGGGGTGGGCAAACGTTTTGACCATTTCATTCCTTCATGGGTGAGGAGACTGATGGCAACGAGCATCTAAATATTCATTTGATTGTTTTATTAAACAAAGTCATCAACTTAAATAGGTGTGCCCCTTGTTCAATTGTCAGGACCTGTGAACAGCTTGCAGGTCATTTGTTGTGAAGCAGATTGCATGGCTTGCCAGGTAATGAAGCAGAGCGCTAACCTCCAGCCCATATGGCCTTGTTTGAGTTGCCCATTTCTCAACAGCCCGTCTCTCTGAAACCTTGTCCTGCGCGTGAACCACCTCGACTCAAACATCATCGTGCCTTTCTTCTTTCGTAACACACACCCATACACAAGAACACACTTGCGCGCACACCATTGTAACTGCACACACCTAATGATATAGCAGTTTGGGCTATTGCCAAAGAGAGCGTTCTCAATATCAGTATAATGAACACTGGGAAACACTACTTTCTAATTTATTCTTTGCAAAGTGCAATATCTGAAAATCGGTACTTAAATGTTAGATGAGGTATACTTTATGTTCAGTTTTATGAATGTGACAGCACTTGTACAAAGTTTTCCACAAGTAACTTTGCTGCTTTTGCTTACACTTTGCTACTCCTACTTTCTTTCACACCGATCTGCCATGATCCTGTTCTTGTGTGTCTCCACCAGATGGCAGTGGAGGGGATTTCCCTCCAGCATGCACACCTGCTGCCAATTTGATCATCAAGTTAAGCCATGTATTTAAGGAATTCCCATGCGCCAAGTCTCCGTCGGATTATTGACCTTGTTGCTGCCCTTGCTCAAGTGTTGTTTTCTAGAGTCTCTCGACCTCATCATTGTCTTTTTTGCTCTCTAGTTTTATCACTAGAGCTAACATTCCGAGAAATGAAGGAAACCCTCAGTCAATTCAAATATCAATGTGTGGTGCCTTCCACATCGCAAATTAGCCTTTACAAATAGAGCCAAACCAAGACAGATAAAAGCAACATAAGTCAAGTCAACTGTATTTATAGAGCACTTTCAAACAGCCATCGCTGCATACAAAGTGCTGTACATGGAGCAATTTAACATATACAATAAACAGTAAAACAAATCGGTAATAAAGACGGTAGAAAGCACCAAACAGTAAAACCAAGAACAAATCAAAGTCATGCTGAGTCAAATGCCAAAGAATACAAGTGAGTTTTGAGGAGGGTTTTGAAGATGGGCAGCGAGTACGTCACAATGTTAAAATATTCAGTTTGTCCTTCTTGTCATATCCTTTCACTCACTGTACATGTGGCCTTAATCCTCCGGTGTCACACAGCACTCCGAGTTGACCCACATGTTTTGTTTCCTGATCACAATGAGCTGATATTCGCACATTTTTCTCACCTGGTGATTTGCACAAACAAGGGCTGCATCATGTGTGGTACAGATCGTTTCATACATCTCCTTTATTGTATATTTATTGTATTAATGAGCAGTTTAGCTGCCTTTCCTGTTGACAAACACATCGAAGGCTCCAGATGTTTACTGACAGATGTCACTCGCATGCAACCATTAACTCACTGCAATGCAAATAAGCTTTGCTGTGGTTTACAGTGGGCCTGCAAAGTGAGGTTGCTTAAATAGTAATGCCTATTCACTGCAATAAATAAACCTGTGAGATTTCATGCAGGCTTTTCCCTAGGGGCCCGCAACCAAAGAAAGTGTTATCGAAACACAGTAAACAAATAATTCTCGAAAATGCCACTGATGTGATAACACAGGAAAGGCAGCATGACCACAAATAAACTCTGCTCTTCCACAGAGAAGCCAGAGTCATAGTTTTGAGTGAGCACGTTGTCAGGTTTCCGTAAAGAATTGGACTCCAGAACTTGGAAAGAATTGATCAAAAAAACGACCGACAAAGTTCAACAAAGAACGCCGGTATAATGCCAGGAAAAGGAGACAACCAAAAACACAAACATAAAAACATATACGGAAAGTGCTTGTCAATAAATAGACAAGACGAAATCAACAAACGCGTATAATACAAAAACTGTGACTAAAACTATAATAACGGAAAAGTACTTACAAAGGCAAGTGCAGAAAACCTGGGTGGAACAAAAATGGAGAGCAAGAATATGTAGCATCTAGACCAGAGATAGGCAAACTACAGGCCGCGGGCCGGATCCGGCCCCTTGGTCTTTTTTTCAATCCGGCCTGCCAAAGGTTGGTACACGATTAAGGTTCGATTTGAGTGATTGCATTCATTTCATTTGGACTTGTAATGACAGGCATTTCAACACCAGGTGGCACAGTTACTTTAAGTTGCAGAGCACAGGGAGGGAGTGGGAGGCGAAGAGAGAGGGAGAGAGACAGAGGGAGAAATCTGATCTACCACATGCAGACCTCTGTCGAACGGAAACTCCCGAACTTGGTAAAAAAAAAAAACAAAAAAAAAACGTAGGCATTAAACTTTCTACTACTATATTACATTAACGATCAATTCATAACAACGGAAGTTCCGGAAGCCATACGGAAGCCCGCAGTAGCGCCAACTCCAGCAGTTCCCGCTCGATATGACGGAATAAGTGTGTCCACGCCGCCGCTATTTTCTATCATTGGATCCAAAACGGTGACATGCAAGTGACTCTTGACTGCAGTGAGTTTGACTGGAATTGCGAAAGTTTTTCATTTCATTCATGTACATTTACGTCCTGTAGATCATGGCATCCAAACAAAGAGGAACAGTAATGATCGCGGAAGAGAAAGTGATTTGTATCTGATTAAACGAAGTGGGTTACAAAGTACGAAACATTTAGGAGATGCTTGGAGCCGGAAAGACTCAAATCTACGAGATTTTGAAAATAATAGGAAAAAAATAAATGGAAAAAAACTATTTGGCAAGTTGTTGTACATTATAGATTTGACTGGTGCAATTTCTAGCATGTGATTGATTTATTAGGTATTTTATTTGTCAACAATTATCATGAACCATAACGTAGTGCTTAGATGCAGGTATGCAACTACTGTCCTGTGCTGCTTTGCTGAAATAATCGCTCGAAGAATCCCCAATGGAAAATTATATTTCATCATGCACCAAGATGCATAAGTGGGTCAAAAATGACCCGAAGTCATTTTGTTGCGATATGTTTGGAATTAAAAATGTACATATTTTGACCTCAGGTATTCATCAAATTTAAAAAAAAAAACAAAACAAAACATGTTTTTGAAATTCTTCCATTTAAATTTTAACTTGATGGAATTTTAGTTTTGGGATTTCTACCCCAAATTCAGTGGGTCATGAATTGTACAATGAAGGCCACCAAATCCAGAAAGGTTCGCCGCTCATTTTGGATTCAGTCACGACCAGACCAAGAAAAGGAACATTGATGAATAACAATAAATTTCTTGCAGTTTGCGTACCATCGAGTTCGAATGGTTCAAGGATCAGAACAGAAGCACTGCTGAACAAGTCAAGTATCGGTACAGTATTATTTATTTTTTAAATAATGTGGCTGTACTTTGAGACGTATGATTTCCATTCAGTGAAACCCCAACGTACCGAACAAAACAATAACCATGAAACAGCAGTAATACCCTACATGAAGTAAATGTGTAGTACCAGTATGTTCAAAAAGTAATACCGTACATAATTTTTTTTTTCAAACACATTCAACTTCTGAACTTTGAACACTGACTTTCCACACTTGCTCATCTTCCAATTGGACCTCTACTTCAACATACCTGAACGTTCTTTCTTCAATTCTCATAGACGACACATATTGTAAGACACATAGACAAGAAGACTAAGCGAACAAGACTGATGCATTTATGTTCAAAGAACACGGACAAAGACAATGAAGACACAATACAATTTTACAGCAACACATAACCATGAGTTGGGATAACAACATGCAGACATTTGCGTTAGGTGCTTTCAATGCAAACACGACTGACCAAAACAATGTTCATCTGATGGCTGGCAACGGATTTAATGTATATATGTCGTTAGTATAAGCACCATAGTCTTGTGTTTTAAGTATAAATATGTATTAAAAGATGGAATCATGAAGACACGAACCAAGTGGCAGCGTACAGATCCTTAGTCTTCTTGAAAAAAAGTTTTAGGAAGCAATTAGGGACATGCGGGGACTTCATCCACTCTCTATTTATCTCTTTCATCCTGGAGGAGCCTGATCAGATGCTATTTTGCATATTTCAGGGCCATCTGAAATAGATAGCGGAATCATGAAAATGACATATTCAGTATAACAAGTATTCAAATTATTGTTAGCATTGTTGAGTGATTGCTCGGAGAGTCGAGCATTAAGTCGTAATTTGCTAGCCTGCAAACTAAGCGCTTAGGTGTTCATTTTCAAGGCATCTCAGCTAGGTATCAATTTGAGATAGGTCAGCTATTACTTTTCTTTGCCTAAACATTTATTGGTTCCAAAAATGACCCACCAATCCATTTTCTACATTCATTTTTCTTGTTCAGGTCATAGAGATCCACTGTAATAATTTGCTCTGATATATTAACCACTAATAAGTATTGTGTACTGGTATTCAAATCTTTCGCTGGCATTGACATTTCCAGTGTACACTTTGCTCTTATCTTGATTTTTTTTTTTTTTAGTCCTTTTGAATTTTGGAATCAAATGGTTGTTTAATTACCTTATGAGCAATGTCTGCAAGCTGCTGGGCTGTGTGCACCAGCCCGACTGTCTTGTCTTCAGCCGCAGACAGTTTGTGCCCACGCTCGCCCAGAGCCACTTTCATCTGATGGACTATGTAGAAAACCATGAACAGCTTTAATTAATATCAATGGAATGACGGAATGAAAGAAAAGTAAAGTATCCAATACCAATAATTACTCCAAATTTGCAGGTAGTGATCATATTTGAACGTTTTGAAAGTCGCTGAAAAATGTAGTGTAATGTATAATACATTTTTGGGTTCAACTTTTTAATTTCCAAATACTGTACAGTATTGTTGTTAAAATCAATGATTTCGTACACCTAAATGAGAACTGAAATATTTTTATTTTTACTATGAACACATATTAAAACATTTTGAGGTACTGTACTACATATCCGCAGCATGTCTTTGCTTTTCTTACTTATACACTTGCCGTCAATGTTTATGTTTTTCCGAGCAAATTTAAACACGCCGTTTCAATACATTTCTTATTCTGTGAGGATTGCGTAGTGTTTGCCTTTGCTCCATTGGCGTGCCTCATGCTGGTGGTTGGCCGCCACATGGTGGCGTAAAATGTAACTACAAGATTGGTTTCCGCCAACAAGATGGATACAATTTCTAACGGGGGAGGGACAGTGCGACGCCATGATTTGTTTTTCTCCCCTGGGGTTGAGGGGGGGCTCCAGAAAATAATAGTCTCCTCCTCTGCTTGGAGAGGGGCCATGGTGACAATGTAAGGATTCTGAACCGACTAACTAGGACACGATCTGAGGTGGGCTATTTTGCCGGAGGCGTCGCTTTGGAGGATTCCGCATCGAACAACGGGGTCGGATATCTAGGATGGGGGTCCATTACTTCGACGGTGTCTTCCTGCGGTGCTTCGTGTTACTTAAATGGATTCTCACGTTGTTAATAGTCATCAGTGAATAGCAGCAAAGTATACAAATTAGATTTGACAATATCAATGACTGTGGCATTATTCTGTTTTCTCCAGCCGGTGGCAGAGGAGGGCCGCCCCTCCGGCCTGAACACCTGCTGCCAATCATAATCAGTCAAATATTTAAGGACTTCAAGTTGCCCTGTTTGTCAGATTATTCCTCACCTTGTTTATGATGTTGTCGACAACTGTTGAAGTCTATAGCTAGTATTTTCCAAGCCTTATTTTTGCATTCTTCATAGTATTCTCGCTCTTAAGCTTAGTCTCAGTTTTGCGTTTTGGATCGTCTTCTTGTCTTTTCACGACAATAATAAACTCTTTTTGTTCAAGTCCATCTGAGTCCATGTTTTGAAAGCCAGATTCTGTTCCGGACCCTTAACACACTGCACAAAGTTCCACCAAAAGCAAACCAAGAAAATAAGAAACCAAAATGCAGCAGCTGTACCTGCTGGTAAATTTCAAGTATCAAAGTGTACTCGCGGGTAATTTAACTTTTCAACCTAAGTGACACAGCAGTAACTCTGCAGTTGACTGAGGAAATTAGAGGGCGGGCGTTCGGTTGCGACTAACAGTGACCGTTTGAGGTAATGAAGCACAAAGTACAAATGAAGTGGGACTTGTTGCTGTATTGCCGCCTGGCACGTCTCCCATTAATTACAGTGCCTCTGTCAGTGGGTTCAGTGGTGCGCCGTGGTCCCTCCCATCCCTCCCATCAGCACCAGCCATTGTTTTGCATTGTATTGTTGCTCGGCACTCATGTGACACCCCCCGCCATAGAACATAGAGATGCCTTTCAGCTGGAGAGGGGCACAGAATAAACAATGGACAACAGACAAAAAAAACATCCAAAAAGACAAATTCTGGATAGCATGACAGAAAGAGTTGACTAACTTGTTGTTCCTCTTTGCAGTAAAAATGTACTACCTCTATTCTCCGGGCTCCTTTGGTTTGCAACCATCTTCTTCTTCATATGATTAAAGAAGGCTTTGCAGCGGTAGAGGAACAGATTCATTGAGGAAGAATCTGTCACGAAAAAAATAAATAAATAACAACATTCTTTAAACTTCAAATATCAACTGAAGGTGAAAATAGCGTACAGTATCGCATGCAGCATTTGGCCACCATTAGATTTGGTTTGTATTGGCCATTCTGTAATGACCACAGAATGAACTGAGGTCAAATAACACTTAACTTTCGCGTAAGCTAAAATTATTGAAGACAACAATTACAAAGAATACACTTGGTGCCTTTGCTAACTGCATCTCTTTGCTAGCAGTCAAATATTGTTAGCATAATTAAATGCCCAAGTCATTTTTTTGGGTCAAATTGTAATATCTGTGTAACTCTTCCACCGTTGCTGCATGCCACTGTCTTTTTGCTTCTGTTCTCAGACTATCAAGAATGTGTGTTTGTACGAAATCATTTATAAGTCATCAACTTGACTTGGCCGTTTTTTCCACCGCACACAAAGATGGCCGATGGCATGAGAAAAGGTGCTTTGCTTACCACAAGTGATATTTTAGCTCTTCTCAATTGATTCACAGCAATGAACGCAAGCTAGCTTCAAACTTTCGATACAGTAAAGTGCCTTCAGTCAGTCAAAGGAAATAGGAACTATGGGGCTAAACGTTTAACAGCATTACCGTGACATAAGAAATTGTAAAAGTGTTAGCAAGAATATTTTTCTCATTTGTCTTCAAACGAATGTTTATTTACATTTTCAGTTGGCCACATCACCTGCAAAAGCAAAAGTAAACTCCCTCGTTTGTTTGGAGCAAATTTTGAAATGAATATTTGCGCTTTATTATAAGTGTGAAGTCCTTTGTTTCGACTAGGGCTACGAGAGGTATTCTTGCTAACATTTTGAGGTCCTGCAGTGAACCTGTTCATTTAAATTTATCATTAACGCTCAGCAGCATTTAAATTTCTTCTGCTTCAGGGTCAGGAAATTAACCCTTTCAGGGACAGCGGTCACGACAGTGGACAGCCTATCGTGTTCGTCGTAGGTTACAGGGTGCATGAAAGGGTTAAACGCAAGAACGTGATCATTTTTCTGTGTTGGTTGAGTGGCCAATACGAAAAAGGATAGTGATGGCCTAAAAGATATGCACAATGCTATGGAATGTGATAAATCAATGACAAAGTACCTCCTGTAAGTTTGGATGGGCAGTTGATGAACTCCGGTGGTCTGGGTGCAACATAGCTTTTCCGTCGTGCTTTTACTCTTCCGGATGAAGGCCCCGGTGAGGAATCCATCGGACCAGCCCCCCCATCCTGATGGGAAACCCGGCGACCCGCTTTGACCAGACTTCCCGCCTTTCCCGCCCAGTAGGTCTGGCAGGCACGATATAGAATCTGGACAAGGATGCACTTTTCTGCCGCTGAGCTGGCCACCCACTGATCCACAGCATTGACGAATACCAAGTCAAATTCGGGGCTGTCCTAGTGGAGAGTGGATAACCTGTTAGCAAGCAAGTACTCTTGATGCGCTTCGAAGGCATATCTTGATTGATTCTTTCTATGAGATGGTTACCTTGTTGGGGTTAATGCCATTGACCTGTCGTAGCTGCTCCACCGCCCACTGTGATGTCCTTGTGAAGGCCAAGGAACCGCTAAACTGCTTCACCTTTGAAATGAGGAGCTGGTGCGGCCTTGTGTTGGTCACTACACAGAAAGCATAAACTATCGTTAACTGCTGACAACTAAATTCCGATGAATTAAGGTTGTGGAAAAATGTAAACTGATGGAAAACAAACAGATGTACACGGGGGAAAGAAAATAGATGGGTGGAGTTAATCAGCTGCAATATTTACGCACAGCAAGCACAATTGGGACACCGTTTGAATGTTAAATCTAAACAGAATGCTCCGATTTGCAAATTTCACAATATTAAAAAAAACACATTAAAAGTTTAAATGTGCACTTTTTCCCCTCAAAAGATAGGCTGGGAAAACAAAGATATGTTACACACACACACACACACAAACACACACACACACACACACACACCCACACACACAAAGTCAAAAAGTTATATTTGCACCTGAAACACAAATGAATGTTGTATAGTCTCCTTTGGATCCAGGGGAAAGGAAAGATATTCTCTTCTTTTTTCTCCTCTGTACCTCCACTGCCACCAGCATCCGCTCATTACGGGGGATGAAGACTTCTTTGTTGATTGTAGACTGAATATTCATTGTTGATGTTAGACCTAAACCTGTGATGAAACAACACAGGATACACGCCTTGGTGACAACGAGTAAATATAATAGCCAAAAAGCAAGTTGCCGTGAAGATATGAGGCTCTCTCTTTCCTCACTGCAGTGCATTTGCTTTTTTTAAAATTCAAACACGTCATGATTGTTCTGTTTGTGACCAACAGGTGGCATCAGAGGGCGTCTCCTTCTTCTTCTGCTTCTCACGTTTAAATGGCTGAAGCAAAGTGTTTTGGTTTAGCTTTTTTTAATGCTAATTATAAAAGACGGACCGAGATGACAGCGTTACTCGAACTTTATTTTTTAATTTTTACTCTCTTTACACTTTCGTACAGCCAGTCCGGAGTTGTAAATCAAACGTTTTGCTACACGTTTTGCATACCTGTTCAATTATTGTGGAATTGAACAGGTATGCAGTTGAATGATTTCGTTTTGTGACGAATCTGCAGACAGGACACACAAAATTACTGGACTGACATTTCCTTAACGGCCACAGGTTGAAGCCTCAGCCAATTCATCTGGAGGCCAGTTGAACCTGACATCGGACGGCTGCCTTTTTCCATCCAGAAATTGATTATTTGTCTATACGTGGAAGATTGTGTTGCAAGTCAGTGAGCTTTCAGCCCAATGTTGAACAGAGAGTGCCATCTAGAGGAGTATAATTAATTAATTAATAAATAAATAAATAAATAAATAAATAAATAAATAAATAAATAAATAAATAAATAAATAAATAAATAAATAAATAAATAAATAAATAAAATGGTTCATGAAGCAAATTTGAAGCTCCATTTCCCCATCACTACCAAATAAAACCGAGGAAACTCAAACTTTTCCTCTATTTTCTTAAGTTAAGCACTTGATTTGCACATGTGCACATTCTCACTTTTTAATCTACTAGCTTTTATTTTGAAATGCTGACCTATTTTTATTTATTAAATGAGAGAACATTACAAAGTCGTGCTCACACTATATGTTTGAATACCCTGGCAGAAATTGTAAGATGTGCCCCATTATAAATGAAGATATATTGTATTGTATTGGGACGGCACGGTGTCCACTGGTTAGCATGCCCATCTCACAATGCAGAGGTGCAGGGTTTGATTCCAGGCCTTCCTGTGTGGAGTTCGCATGTTCTCCCCGGGCCTTCGTGGGTTTTCTCCAGGTACTCTGGTTTCCTCACACATTCCAAAACAAAAACATGCATGGCAGGCTGATTGTACACTAAAAATTGTCCTGAGATGTGAGTGTGATCGCGGATGGTTGTTCATCTCTGTGGCCTGCGATTGGCTGGGAACCAGTTCAGGGTGTCCCCCGTCTACTGCCCAAAGACGGCTGGGGACGGCTCCAGCATGCCTTTGTGAGGATAAGCAGTGAAGAAAATGGATGGATGGATTTATTTTGTATTTTTTTAAAGACACATGAAGGATCAAACAAAGCATGTTAAACAGCTTAAAAGCAGGGGTGTCCAAAGTCGGTCCTCAAGGGCCGCTGTCCTGCCTGTTTTCCAGCTCTCCAAGGAGCAACGCACCTGATTCAAATCATCAGGATCGTTCTAATGCTGCTTCAGAGCTGGTT
>CAAKHF010022022.1:0-13647 GCA_901007745.1 Hippocampus kuda | reverse complement strand
AAGCGAAACACCTCCACACATTCCAAAATAACCAGACACACACACACACACACACACACACACACACACACACACACACACACACACACACACACACTACTGTATTGTGTAGTGACTACACAATGCAGTTTTACGATGTGCACTGTTGGATTGAGCCGAAGCCTAAGATAAACGATATAAATGATGCAACAGGAGCGCCATGTCAAGATGAAGTGATGGTGATGTGATGGATTTATTGAGAATTAAGTGAACGAGTGAATGGGTTAACTACCAGGAACACACAGCAAGAAAAATACTCATCCCAAAAAAATGGTTTGTTCAGTGTGTTTAAAGCTTTTTGGTGTGTGTGATAGGTTTTTGGGGGTTTGTGAGAGGTTTACTTAATTTTTGTTACCACTTTTAATTCCATTGACCATCCTCACAAAACAAAAAAACAAATCACACATCTATGTGCTTTTATACATGTGATGGCTCATCAGTGAGGTGCCAGTGTTTTTAATTTTCAACATGTACCATTTTTTTGGGCTACTGCATTGGACTCCAGCAATGAGTTGTATGTATTGTACTTTGAGGCACACAAGTCCTAGCACATCTCTAATGTTGACAGTGCAAATCCCACTTTTTATATACTATTGCATTTTGGATAGTGGTGGTTTTCGCACACCCAATGACAAGACAGTGTGGCACAGTCCTTCTGTGAAAACACATGAGTCCATATTAGCATCGCAAGCCGTCAACGCATGCACATGGATTGGTTTACCTTCCCTAACACACAACGAGATGTATGCGTTAAGAAGATACCTCCTCCCTGGTGTCTTCTTCAAACACGACGGTGGTAGTAGTGGTGGTGGCGGTGCTGCTTTCGCTGGCAGTCGCAGCCGACGCTGGAGGAGACATGATGCCGATCGGCGATTGATGATGATGACGGGGCGTGGAGTACCTCGTTAATGCACACCCATCTTGACTGACAGCAGCTACAGTTTGAGGTAAGCGAGAGAAAGAATAAAAAGCTCAAGACGCCCGGAAGGATTTGGGAGACAACTCTGGCAATGCGGTGGCTCGAAGATGGATACGCGCGTGTGGGAAAGCCCGCATCCAAAACTACCACCCGCCCCTTTGCGACCCCTCTTTACGGTGTGCCGCAGTAACACGATAGCAAATCGGGGTTCAGAATATTATGCCACAAAGAGCATGACCTGCACTTCCGGGTCGCGGCTTCTTTTGTCAGACGACGTCGTTCGTGGCGTGTGTACGGCTGGCAGGGTTGCTCTCCATGGTGCTGAGGTAGGCAGGATGCAGCGGCAGGTAGCCCACACAGTGAAACGAGGCTGTTGCAGAAATCACTTAAAGGGAAAGCACCGCGCACACCTCCCAAAACAACAACACTACACTGCTGCGCATCTGGCGTTTTTTTTTTTAACTCAACCAAAAACGAATAATTGAACACATCACATCCCATTTTATAAGTCAAGTCAAGTCAACTGTATTTATAGAGCACTTTCAAACAGCCATCGCTGCATACAAAGTGCTGTACATGGATCAATTGAACATATATATAATAAACAGTAAAACAAATCGGTAATAAAGACGGTAGAAAGCACCAAACAGTAAAACCGAGAACAAATCTAAGTCATAAGTCATGCTGGGTCGAATGCCAAAGAATACAAGTGAGTTTTGAGGAGGGTTTTGAAGATGGGCAGTTTTTCCCGAAATATGCTTTGTAAATATGTTCTTGTCATGATTCGGTTTGGGACCAACAGGTGGCACTGTAGGGCTCCCCCTGCAGCTGCACACCTGTTGGTCGTTAGGTAATTAGTTCTATAAAAGGACTCCCGCCCGAACACTCATTGTTGGGTCATTGTTGCTGTTGCGCTTTGCTACTGTCATGTTTGTGTTATTGAGAGTTTTTAGTTTCTGCCATGGGTTTTGTTTGTTACTATGGATTCATTTTGTTCTGAGGACTTTGTTTTGGATTTAGTTTTCTACGTTTTAATACAATTTGTCAAGCACACCCTGCTCCTCCCTCTTGCCTGCTTTTTGGGGTCCACCACCTTGCTACGTGACAGTTCTTGTCTGTGTTTGTGAGCACAACAGGGGGAAATCCACCTCGTCTTCAGCTGAATCCAGAGCCAGTCCATGCCTCTGGATTGAGATGATTGAAGAGCTTCACGCTTAAAAACCATACCAAAGAAATAATACGAATGAATTGTTGAGGTGAGAAGCCAAATATAGCAACAACCAAAATAACGCATGCATTGTAAAAGTATTATCTGTCTTGTAATATTTGGTTCAAAGAAAAAGATGCAATGGCAACATGCAAGAATCATTATTTATACAAGAACAGCAATGAGCACTGTAAGAAGCGTTTCATGGCGTTACTTGTTCAGACCTAATGTTACTTTTCAAATCTGGGTATGATAAAACGATTAATTCACTTTAAAGTTTTCCCATTCCTTTTCAACATGGTAAAGAGAGAGCTCACTGAAAATGACAGTTACTTTCACTCATTCACTTCCAAAGATGGTTTTAAACGTCTTTTCAGACTTGGTCTAGAATTGGCTGGAGTTAAAATGAAATATAACCGTTTCCTAACTACTAACGTTACGAACACAACATTAAAGCGGTTCATGATGCCTGTCGTCTTTATGGTGGTGGTCTAATATAACTGTATAATTATGCGCCATTATTAATTTCTCCATGTGTTTGTCTGTGAACTGCAGTATGTTGCAACTGAGGCAACACTTGGGGAAAAGCAACATCAAATAATGTTTTTACACCTTATTTACTAGAAACTGAAAATAACTAAACCCCAACAATCGGCCCAACGTTGATTTATTTTCGATAACATATGAGCAACCAACAAACAATCTGCAACACAGAAAACTTCAATTACTATTACATCTTAACATATGAGGTGATGATTACTGTGCATAAGAAGCTACCAAAAGTACAGTATCAAATATAATTCCAACGGGACAGTCCAGTCAGTGTGTGCCACACAGACCCAAAAATCATATTAAATTCAGCATTCACACGATACATTCAACATACAAAAAAAAAACTGGGGAGATGCCCAGCCCACACTAAATTAAGGGAAAGGGAACAAAACACAACAGAGGGAGGGGCCACAGAGTGGACCACCGAGGACAGAACAATGTATTCCAACAAAGTAGAACTAGATTAATGAAACAAACTGCGTTTGTCTTGCTTTAATTATAAAGAATCTAATCTTTTTCCCAAGGTCTCCTTTTCTGGTGACGAAGTGGTCCCTTAAAGAAAGACAGAATACAATTTATGGCAACATCACTTCATCTGAAAGACAAGCATAAATCATGACGTTCTGATTCTGTAGCATGCTTTCAAGAATCCTATCGCATGGTTGCTACCATTCGTCAAAACGATGGTGCCAATTACTGCAAATCATTGAAATAATGAATTAAATATCAACATCTACTTACAGAATACACTTTGGAGAGGTTGTTGAAAAGCACTTGGCCTGCGCTGACTTTGTTCCTCACCCCTCTTACGGTCCCGTTTTTGCTGCAAATATTGAGCCGCGTGTAGCTGAAGAGCTTCTCTCTCTTGGCACTGGCATACAAAAGCAGGTCATCGGGTTCTCCTCCATTCTCCTCCATCGAAGAGTCAACCACCAGGCCTTTCAGGTGGCTGTTGGCCTCGCTGGTGGGGGATGAGACTCTCCGCTGTGCCTCTGGACCGCCACTGCTGTCCAAGTCCACTGGGTCAGACACCAACCCGCACCACCGTGTCTCATCCTTGAACACCTCAGCCAACACACGGCCGCTGTTGGCAGACGCTACTCTGAACCTGACCGTCCTCACTGTCTCCTCTTTGACTTTGGAGCCCTCCATTGGACCACCACAATACTTCACATTGCACACCCCAGTCAACAACACCGGACATACTCTTTCAATCTAAGAGGTAACCAATTAGTGCGCACATATCCAACAAAAACATCCCGACGTGCCAAAATGAACCGAAAATACCCAGAGTGCAAAAACCAGACACCAAACTGTTGAATAATAAAGGAGCCTCTGTCATGGCAACAGCTAAAACGGGCAAACTGTAAACTGATCCATATCAGCATGTTCAATAATGGACTGGCCGTTTTCCAGGAGCAGATATCTGTGTCTTGTCTCGAAAAGACATACGAGCAGAGGTGTGATAAACTGACACTGACCGAGTATTACCCCTCAAGGAACTACCGATGACCTTCTGTGCTCACTGCTCCCTTGTAACTTTTGTTTGACCCTACAATCTGAAGAGTTTCTCACCCGGGTGTTCTACTGGAAACTCATTCTGTAAACGCCACGTTCAACAGGAGGGAAGCACTGTGGAAGAGTGGGTACAGTCAAAATCGATAGTCATAGGGGTCAAGTCTTGGGTAACTTGCATTTTTGAAATGGAGGGGCAGGGTGAATAGTTTAGGATTTTTGATAATACTATTTTGTGTTGACTTTTGTTTTTTTTGTTTTTTAATTTAGTTGGCTTTCATTTTTTTCAGACCAGGTTTGTTAGTTTGTATTAGTCATTATTTATTCAACAATGATTTGCTTTAGTTTGTTTTCATTTTTCAATATATTTGTCAAGTGCAAAAAAACAACAACACTAAGGATTGTCTTATAAAGTCAAGTAAACAACTTTCTTCTTTGGTATGTGCATACAGCAATACCAAAATAAATACTAATCCAAAATGAACTTTGAAAGCTCATGTGTGATATGAAACAGCTTTTTGTACATCAATTTCATGTTGAAGATTGGATTTTGATGTCATATTGAGGTTGAATTGACATCAGATACCCTCTTTTAAAATTTGCCTCAGTTGTTTTTTACGATGGCCTGAAAATTGTGAGGGGCGGCCCGGTAGTCCAGTGGTTAGCACGTCGACTTCACAGTGCAGAGGTACCGGGTTCAATTCCAGCTCCGACCTCCCTGTGTGGAGTTTGCATGCGTGGGTTTTCTCCGGGTACTCCGGTTTCCTCCCACATTCCAAAAACATGCATGGCAGGCTGATTGACCACTCTAAATTGTCCCTAGGTGTGAGTGTGAGCGTGGATGGTTGTTCGTCACTGTGTGCCCTGCGATTGGCTGGCAACCGATTCAGGGTGTCCCCCGCCTACTGCCCGAAGACAGCTGGGATAGGCTCCAGCACCCCCCGCGACCCTAGTGAGGTTCAAGCGGTTCGGAAAATGGATGGATGGATGGATGAAAATTGTAAGATGTATATTGTTTAAGTAGGTCATTCCCGAACAGTGTGCAATGAGATTATCAGGTGTTCCCCCAGGAAATCATCCAAATTCACCAAATTGGTTGGGCAATTATAATATTTCTCTCTATTTCATTCGTTCATCTGTCTATGGCAGTGACAGGCAGGACAATTAAATGGTGTTCCGCATAAATAATTAACCGGAGTGTGCCACCTTTGTTTTATGATGTGCCAGAACCCAGGAAATATTTCTAACATGAAATCTGTGTCTTGGCTCAATAAACAGGCTGGGAAAAAAAAGATCAGGACCCTCAAAGTGTGTTTTTCCGTCTCAGCGACACACTTTTGAGTACTTCCTGTCTGGGTCTGACATGTAAATCTCCTCCGGTGCTGTAGGTGGCAGTAGCACGCAGCTATTGAACATTAACCAACACACGAGTTCGTCATTCACGTGGGACAGATTAGTGTCAACATGGGGAAAAGAAGACACAATAAGCAACTTTTAACCAGTTTGTCTAAAAAACAGAAGAAACACTTGAAAGAGTTTGGAGAGGAGCATCCATTTCACGACGTGTAAGTTGCAAAAGAAACGTCTAAAAGGCTGAAAATTTACGATTCTTAGTCAACTAGCTAAGTAAGATGTTGGTTTCTGTTCGATATCTGCATGGAAGCTTGTTTTCAGTATTGGCCAACACTACCGTATTACAATATCTACAGTGTCAGTGAAATGGTAGTAATTTTATAGTGTAAATGTGTGTTGGAATTTGAGTTTTCTGCTCAGTTATTTGATGCGGTTTTGTAATTTCTGAGAACGTTTCCACAAGATGCTGCAATTTCGTATGTTTCTGTTCTCCTATTTTAACTTGCCCTGATGTTGTTTTTGCAGAGTCAATGATAAATCTTTAAGGACACAAGTAGTGGAACTGGTGAGTGATGTTATTCCGTAAACCAGACCCGTGGGTCGTTGAAAAATGTGTGGCCTTTGTAACAATCAATATTACAATTATGTAACTATTTCAAAATATTGCTTAGTAAATTCTGTACTCTAAAATAATAAAGCTAAGTAAAAAAAGCAACGCTTAAGATTTTTGCGTACATGATAGGTGTGTTAAATCCGATCTTTTTGTCTCCTCGTTCACATTACAAAAACAAATGTGAATGCAATACATCCGTGATGTGACACGCATGCACACAAAGCTGATGTCGCATGAGACGGACCCAAAAAAACGAAGTCCTATGGCGCAGGATTTACAGAAGTAAATATGGCCCGTTTGTAGGGCTCATTTTGTCATCACATATCGCCAGAGTAGCGAGGTGGGAGAAGGTCGAAATATTTTGGAGCCATGAGGCAATGCTCCTCGATCTCTCATTTAATTCTACTTCTTCCTCTCATAACTTTGCTGCTGTGAAATGGGAATTTCTCCATTGCGAGACTAATAAAGGTTTTCTTATCTTATCATAATGGCATGGCTCCTAAAGATGATGTCGCTTTGTTGCTACATGTAATGAATGAAGCGTCTGCCTGTACAACAGTCACCACTAATTTTTATTTTATTCTTTATGTTTCAAGTGGGTTTAAATTAATGACAAATATCAAGACAACTGTTACCGTATTTTCATGACCAAAAGGCGCACTTAAAATTCTTAATTTTTTTCAAAAATGGATGGGGCGCCTAATAATGTGGGTCGCCTTCTGTATGCACATAGTTCTGAAATCTATGATTGCTGTTGCGTGACTTCGTTGAGGGGTCTGCTTGACTGTTGTGATGATGTGCTGTTCATGTAGAGCAGG
This sequence comes from Hippocampus kuda, assembly GCA_901007745.1. Lineage (NCBI taxonomy): Eukaryota > Metazoa > Chordata > Actinopteri > Syngnathiformes > Syngnathidae > Hippocampus > Hippocampus kuda. The sequence goes on along the minus strand of CAAKHF010022022.1, from coordinate 6,631 downwards.
GGTGCACAACCTTTTTTGTCCCAAGGGCTACTTTTCAAGGAGCCAACCTCCGAATTCAAGGTCAACTAATCCATGGTGCTTTCGTTTTATGAAACTGGGTCATCTATCGATTCGGACAAGGATTACCCTACAGACACCACTACTTTGCTCCTTCTATTTGCGTTGCACTGCCAATCCCATCGTGAATGGCGCCTTTTTCGACAACCGCAAGCAATACTGTATTATCATAGACAACATTTACATTACATCTACAAAGACGCCTTCTGGGGTACTTCAGTGCTGATTTTCCTATTGCAATTGTTTTTCTTCCACCCTTCATGCTGGTATTTTAAAATTCAAGGCATCAAGCCCAGAACAGTCTGATGCTGAGCTGGATGATCTGGAGAAGGAAGAGGTAGAGGAGGAGCCAGAGCAGAAAACAGCCTATCAGAAACTTCTTTCGACACTTGGTCAACCCAACCACAATGACCAAAGTGAAGACGAGAGCACCGATGAAGAGGAGCTTGTTGACGAAGGCACGCTAAGAGTAAACTATGCGTATGGATTTTGATTATACTCATTACTGTTGCAATAAGCAAAGTGTTATTTGCAGAAAACTGTGCTGGTGTTGACCAAGATGATGGCGATGAAGAGGCTGGGGATGAGGAAGAAACCGAAGACTCTGGTGTAGCACTTTCTCAGTCATTAGAAGGCGAGGAGGAGGAAGCACAGGGTGAAGAATTCATTGACAAGGAGAATGAGTCCCAATTCTGCCTGGACACCAACTTGATTGATGAGAGAGGGCCCGAGGAGGTTGTTGATGTTGCTGACCAAGACAAAGGTGAGGAGCAACGAAGAAACAAGTTGATCCAAGTTGATTTGATATTTTTCAGAACTTGAAGAATAAGACATGTACTGAATGTATACTTTGTACTTCCAGATATGTTTTTCCAGCATTTGGGAACCGAGCTGAGTGAAGATGATGTGCAAAAAATTACATCAGGCAGCAAAGCAAAGGCCCAGATCACGGTACTCACTTAAACATAATCTGCACGGTGTGATTTAAAATCTTTTTTTTTTTTAATTCTTTTGTTATTGCTTTATTTTGCTGAACTCAGTGGCCAAAATTTGGCTCGCTTCTCTGCATCACTCCCTTGGAGAGGTTCGGCCCCATCAGCTCTTCCAAAGACACTGAGCTCCCAGCCTTCCACAAACTCTTGGAAGCCAGTTGCAAGAATATGAACGTGTCTGGAAACTCCAAGGATCAAGCTGAGGAGGCGAGCCCTCTCCAGCTGGAGCTGTTGGCTCTCATGGGAACATACAAAGACCTCTACTACTCAGAGACTTGCCCTTTGAAGGTGGGCCCGCAGGTTCGAAGTGCTTACTGCCTCCATGTTCTCAACCACGTGCTGAAAGCCAACTCCAGCGTCTTGGCTCACAACGCTCAGCTCAAAGAGCATCAGCAGCAGGCAAAGCGTGGAGAAGTATTGCAAGATGAACTAAGAGACCAAGGTCTAACCCGGCCTAAGGTAAATACTCGCTACAGTCAGTGAAAACTTTTTATTTACAGGTAGCTAACAGTGTTAATTATTGTGCCAAATCTCTTGCACTCAAAAATTCTGTCGAATTTGAAAGAAAAAAAAACGCACAATTTGGATGTACGGTGTGATCATTGGCCGATTTTCAGTTCATGTTACCAAAGCTATGGGTTCAGTACAAGCACTATGTAAGTTTTTCGTTTCCATTGCCCCAAGTTATCAAAACCAGCAAATATACAGTAAAAATTCATTTTGTAACTTTCATTCTGTCCATCCATCCATTTTTAAGCCCACTTATCCTATTCAGGGTCACAAGATGCTGGAGCTATTACTTTGCCCTTAATTTTAGTGACGATAGTACACAGTCATAGCCATGAATGTACTTGTGTAGTATGAAGACACTAAATATGATATTATCACTAAAACCTAGCATACTGTATTATATGAGGGTCATTCAATAAACAAGGTGATTTTTTTGTTTTGGTATAAGGACTTGTAATCCGGATAGAAGCTTACTTAACTCTTTCATTCCACAAGACGTACTTGTACATCTTTTTAAAATTAGGCCCCACCTACCAATGACGTACTTGTACGTCTACGTCTTTTTTCTGCGTCATAGAGAGGAGGAGGGTTTGATGCAATCTGTGAATGAGAATAAGCCGTTTGCATTGTAAATCATGTAAAAAAAAGCGACCAGTAGGTGGCAGTGGTGCCTCACCTGCTTGAAATGCATGCTTTTACAAAAAGCTCTTTTTCTCAGTTTTTTGCCCAGGAATGGCCATTTTCATGAAACTTAGCCATTTTGTAATGCCGATTGCTGAAGAATGGAAAAAGATAGAAACACATTTTCTTTTTTTCTGCTGAATGAAGAGAGTTCAAACTTTAATTTGGTAGGCTCCATGTTTATATAGCATTTGAACCAAATATTCTGTGGGCCTTGCAAGATCAGTCAAAATCCAGTAAAACGCTGGGATTGAATGAGTTTTAAAAAAATCAACGTAGTCTCCCAGCACTGGCTCACACTTTTCCCATCTGTGCACAAGCTTCCATAATCCCTCAGCGTAAAAATCTTTGGACGGATGTCTCAACCAGTCTGAGCAACTGGCTGAGACATCCGTCCAAATATTTTTACACTGAGGGACTATGGAAACTTGTGCACAGATGGGAAAAGTGTGTGACAGTTCAGGGAGACTACGTTGAAGTAAAAAAAGTAAGCTTCTATCTGTATTAGAAGTCCTTATACGAAAAAATTCACCTTATTTATTGAATGACGCTCATATTATGAATATATGGGGCCAGTAACACTTCTCTCAGCGTCACCACGTATAAAACTTGAGGTCAGACCATGGATCAAGGCCAACTTACTCACGATCCTAATGAGGACAAGCACTGCACAAAACAGATGGATGGCAGAATCTTTGTGTCTATTTAATGCTGCGTGACTTTAACGCATGATGTTATAACCTGGCAGGTCCTGATTCTTGTGCCTTTCCGAGGCGGAGTTCTGCATATCGTCCACACTCTCATCAGTTTGCTGGAGAGCAAAGGCAAGAAGGTGGTGGTCAGCAACAAGAAGCGCTTCAAAGACGAGTACGGACAGGGCTCGGATGATAAACCGGCCAACCTGCGCAGACCGGACGATTACCACGCCATCTTCTCGGGCAATGTGGACGATCACTTCAGGATAGGTGCAGCTGAAGCAAAAAAAAAGCCACATGAGTCCACCCTTTTTGATTTTCTGTCTGATGCGGCGCTTGCTGTCTCTCTTTAGGTGTTTCCATAATCAAGGGCAACATGCGCCTCTACTCCCCCTTCTACCAATCCGACATCATCATTGCATCCCCACTGGGCCTCCGCACAGTAATGGGAGTGGAAGGAGAATATAAGAGGGACTTTGACTTCCTCTCCTCCATCCAGATACTAGTAGTCGACCAGGCTGATGTCTTCCTCATGCAGAACTGGGAACACGTCTTGGTAGGAATACTCTCGCCCTCTGAACTTAAGTATAGGCTTCCACTTCATACAAGCGGTACGTCAGCTCTACTAAAAATGCGTCTTCAAGCTGTGCAATAAGTTAAAACAAAATCTTAAGGAACATTGAAGGAAATCTTTGCTTCTCGTGATGTTTTTACAGCTCTTGGTAGATGACATGAGGTATTATAAGATAAGAAAACCTTTATTGTCTGTCAATGGAGAAATTTGCATTGTACAGCAGCAAAGTTCGGAGGGTAGAAGTAGAAAAGTAGAAAAACAAGTATTTGTATGCACAAAATAAAAATAAAAAAAGAACTGTACACAATACAGAATGTAATATAAAAATACAAGCTATAAGATATACGCATTTATGCAACTGTTTATGTGCTGCATCAGGTGGCTGTGCTATTTACAATGGGTGAGTGGGGGAGAGTCCATGTTTTCAGGTGCATTTATTCCATAGCCTGACAGCAGTCGGCAGGAACTTCTTAATTGACAGTTTACATTTCTGTTAAATTGCATTCTCTTTGTTAAATGTTATTTTTTTCTTCATAGATGTCTTATTGTATTTTCTTTTATTTGACTAGTTTGCTTCAGTGTAAAACTACTTCTTCTCTCTCCACCAGCATGTGATGAAACACATGAACCTGCAGCCATTGGAGTCACATGGAGTGGACTTTTCCAGGGTGCGAATGTGGAATCTCAACAATTGGGCCAAGCATTACCGGCAAACACTTGTGTTCAGTTCCATCCCGGACCCTCAGATCAACAACATCCTCGCCAAACAATGTGCCAACTACCGTGGACAGGTTCTCCCCCTCATAGGCCTAATTTTTGTTGAACAGACCCAAAATAGAAATGGAAACGGATTACTCATAACAGTGTTTCCCAACATTTATTGAGCAAAGGCACCCATTTTACATGAGAAAAATTGCATGTGCATAACACACCGCCAAACAAAAAAAAAACAGAAATGATGATCTTGTCTCAATTTACTCACAGACAGACTTACTCAGTTTGAAATCTGTCTGCCTGTTTAATCGAACACAAAGGCGATATACTCACAGGAAGCAATGACTTTGGGGTGGACAAAGCTTGATTGTACCTTCTGCCATCTCATGAAAGAGCATTTCATGGTTTTCCCTTTCACGACACATTGCTGGCACAGATAGATGCACAATGATATCTATCCATGATCCGAGCCGCTTTATTGTCATGAGAGGGTCATGGGTGTGCTAGAGCCTATCCCAGCTGTCTTCGGGCATGCAGGCGGGGTACACCCTGAACAGGTTCCTTGCCAAACACGGGGCATACATAGACAAACGACCATTCTGACTCACAATCCCACCTAGGGACAATGCGGAGCAGCAAAGTTGGGATGAGTTTTAGACCTCTCTCTACTCCAGCACACCTGATTCAGAGCTTGCTGATGAGCTGATCGTTTGAATCGGGTGTGGGAAGTACAGAGAGATCTCAAACAGGCAGGATATGGCTCTCGACGAACCAAGTTCCCCTATCTCTGACGTTGAGTGTTGTATTAACCTACCATGCTTGTTTTTTGAATGTGAGAGGAAACCAGAATACCTGGAGAAAACCCACACAGGCGTAGGGAGAACATAAAACCGCCACACAGGAAGGCCGGGGGCCCGCAATCAAAACCCTCAAAAGACCTCTGCACTGTGAGGCGGATTTGCTAACCAGTCGACTACCGTGCCTCCTGAACAAAAATCCGTAAAAAAAAAAAAAAAAGTCGTAATTTTTGCATGACATGAAATTGACAAATTTTGTTGCGGCACCTCGATGATGTCTCATAGCCCACTGGAGTGCCACGAGACCATGGTTGGGAATTACTGTTCTGTTGTATCAAATCACACCTTGACAATTTCTTATTTTCTAATTCCAATGAAGTTGTGACGTGTTGAACAGGGAAAAAAAACAGAATATAATGATTTGCAAATGTGTTATTGCATTTAATACACTGCCAACATAGGATATTTAAAGCTCAAACTGATCAACTTGATTATTTTTTTTTACAAATAATCAACTTTGAATTTTATGGCTGCAACACGTTCCAAAAAAGCTTGGATAGGGTCACGTTTACCATTGTGTTATCTCACCTTTTTACTAAACATTTGAGACTTTAGTATGCTAAATGTTGAAGCTTTGTAGCTGGAAGTCTTTTCCATTCTTGCTTGATGTACAGCTTAGGCTATTCCAACAGTCCGCTTGGAATATTCTCTCGTTTTGTGTTTTCCCCCAGATCTCAGTTAAGAACATCCCCAAAACAGGATCCATATGCCAAGTTCTTGTTCAGCTGCCCCATGTCTTCCAAATGTTCTCCTCTGACAGCTTCCTGAATCATGATGCACGGTAGGGTGAACCATCCCGGCAATTGTTTTACCACCCACTTGGCGTGATGAAATTGTTCAGCATTCTCGACTTAGGCATCACAAAATATTACATTAAAATGGTACAGTGAAACTCCTCTAGAACGAAACCTACATGGGCGAAAATACCCCCTTATGTGAAAAAATCTTCATGCATTAACACAATTCCCATTCTCCTGCCCCCCATACGACGAAAAACCCCCTGTTGTGTTATACGAAATCATTTTCTCTGGTCCAGCCTCGCAAAGACATTCACTACAACAAAGTTTTATCCAACAGCGACCTCTACTGGTTCGTTCGGAAACGGCAACAGCAAACACCACACTGGTTTACATAGTGAACAATGTTTATTTCGGTCACAGCTGCGAGTTTCCTGGACTCAACAAACTCATAGCTGCTCTGCCATTGCCAAGAGGGCATCACTGTCTATGTTCATACTGAAGCTAGCGGATCCGTAGCATCCGATTAGCTGCTCAGAGTAAATTGCTTATGGCTCGACGGACATTCAAATAAACGAACGTTTCCTCGAATGCTTTACTTGTTATCATGCTAAAAACAGCCGCGGGACGCTTCATAGTCATCGATGGTCATAGTTAGCTCTCGAAGGCTAAAAACCTTACGCTAACTGGAGCGCTTCTCTCTCATTAGTGCTCCAGTTAGCGTAATGTTTTTAGCCTTCGAGAGCTAACTAGGCCGTCGAGGACTATGAAGCGTCCCGCGGCTCAACGGACATTCAAATAAACGATCGTTTCC